>FASU01017858.1:0-12650 GCA_001486225.1 Heliconius pardalinus sergestus | reverse complement strand
ACTGAGTTACCCTGGGAACTTAGAATGTGTCTTGGGTTTTAACCTTCAGTTATTTTAAAAGAAATATCTTATTTTCAATGTATATATAAATGTATATATAACGTAATTATAAATGTCAATATTTTAACAATGAACATCCATTGTAGGCAATGTTTTTCTTAACAAAATTTTGTATAGAAACTAAAATCGTAAATTTCCACATATCGATCTTAATGCTATAGATATTCACATAAATACAGGACGTACGTACTTAAAGGTAGTAAAGTTATTTACAACGCTAAATGACTACTTCAAGAATATGTTCAACAAGGTGTTATGAAAAAAGGTGGCTCGGTTACTTCATGAGGTTGAAGTGCCTGTTAAATGTGGATAGTGCTCAAACTCTTATGGAGGAGGTAGTGGATTCGATTTGAAGTGCGATTTGTGTTTATTACATATTATTGTAGATTTTTTGCTTGCGTTAATTGTAAGATTTAGTAGAAATAGTTTCATTTAAGTACATGTCTACAGTGGCACAGCATCTGAGTAAACGCAACAGTTGTGGATTCAATTCTCATTCTGGGGGAATGAATAAGTATCAGTTCCTCGCTCTGGCAACAAGACAAGGCACGGCGAGAAGTGTTCCAGCGTCTTTCACTGGGACTTTACAGTACCTATCTGATACAAAAACTTTTATACCTTTCAAAATCACACATATTCCTTCTCGAAAGTCGGTTAAAAACAGTTAATTCCAAATAACACTTATTGTTCCCAACGCAATGATCACAAACGTTCGCACATAGCCCATAATGACGGGTCTTGTGTCTTTACAAGTTTAACGCGTTTTAAATACGATTAACTCCTATAGCATCTTTATGATTTAATAGCTGTTTATGTGTGTTGCTGTTGAGGCCAGTCGTGGTGCATTGGCACAAACGTGTGACTATAAACACGACAGGTTGTGGGTTCGATTCTCACTCGAGAAATTAATATTTTCATTTCCTCGCTCTGGTAAGGAGGCAGAACGCGGTGTTGAGTTCCGCCATTTAACATGCAATACCTCCAGCAATTCGGCAAACAGTGGAAAACGGAAGTCTTACCTAATATAAAAGCATGATGTGATATAAAAAACAAAAAAATACACGAAAATATTTTTTTTCAATTTGAACCATTAGTTTCTGAGATCAATGCGTTCAAATTATAAAAATTTTCAGCTTTATGTTATTAGAGTATCTTCTGTTGAAGAATCGAAATATTTAATTTTTTTATCGAATTTATTAAGTTGCTCGAATGATTAAGGATTATTTATTTGATTGAAGCTATTAAATATAACTCTGTTTATTATAGAGAAACAATGAAGAGCCGAGAGCATTTTGTGTTAAAATGTAGCGTTTTTTTATATTTATGTAATTTTTAAAAAAATCAATCGCAGGCAGAGGGAACCACGTTGAGGGAAGACACTCCGTTCCTCACTTTTCCTCATTTAGGCCTACCCTGCGGGATACAGCGTGAAGCTGATTTTTTAATTGTATAGATAACTTCGGGGTTGCCAGTATATATAGGTTACTTTTTCCTTAAAAGTCACGTATCATTAAGCTACAAAGGGTGTTTGAGTATTCAATGTACATATAAGTGGGTAATGTAGCGTGGCCGAACATTGTCCAAAAATTTTTGGGGTTATACGATAATGTATTTAATCATCCGTATATAATCGTTAAGTGATTTTGTTATTTTTTGTAATAAATATCTTAAGAGAGAGAAAGAGAGAGAGAGAGAGAGGGAGCGTTAGGAAATTACTATATCCGGTTGTGGTTCATAGAAAAATAAGAAAATTTTATTTGATTTACTATTAGGTCAGAAAAAATAAGAAAATACACTTTCTTAATCTTATACAGTATTTAAAATGCATCACATGATTAGGGAATATTTTAAATCGATAATATTAAATTCTTTAGTATCGCCTACAAATATCTACAGATACGATAGATAGAAAGAAAATATATAGGTACGTGTATTTAGTATATTTATGGAATACTAGTTCAGTATACATGTAAACGTAAAAGAAATAAATTAATTGTTACAAACTATGATAATTTGTCAAAACTATTAAGCTTTATATTTTTTTTAAGAAAATAAATTCCTTAAGATTACATTTTCCGTATGGCAACACTGTTGCCAACAACGACATAAGCATATAATTATCAACAAATAAAACTAACCAACACTAAACGTTTACAAGGAAACGTAATTTACCATAAAATAAATCATATTATAAGTATTAGTAGGTATATGTGAAACTAAACAATTGTTACAAAATAACGTGAGCATATAATATAACCTCGTTATGAGAAGTCAGTTAAGTCAGTACATTTAATGGCAAAGGAATTGTTTGTAATAAAGTGTAGATTACTCGCCTATAATATGAAGTAAGCACATTTGGTCGCCAACACGACGATAAATCGTTTATTTCACGCTGATTATGTATATTGTTTTATGTATGTATGTTTGTTCTTTGTTTTTAACATATATGCAATATTTATGTGAATTTATGCGTAATGTTTATATAATTATTGCCATAATTTAGCTAATTTGTTGAATTGTATCATTTTGAGGCTGAGTTGAGTAAAACAAGAAGTATTTTGGAGGAGGAAAAATAGGTACATTTACATGTACTATCCCCCATAAAAAGTTAAATCCTTTTTAGCGCATTTTACTGAACACAATTATTATTCACAACAAACAAGCCAGTTACAATAGTGTTATTCACAAACGGCATTCATACATAAAGTATTTTTCTATTCAAAACCAATAAAAAGTAATATTTTATAGTTGAAACGCTCGCATTATTTTTCTCAAACAAACTCCGTTTCGCATAGATTTCACCCGCCATTAAACATGTGACGGATAACGCAAGATGGCGGACGCGGGAAATCTTTTTGTGTTGCTAGAAATGAAAAATATCAACACTTCTTTTCATCTATTACTTTTGGGGGTTAGTTTTAACCCTTCATGGTTGGCTTAATCGTGTGTAAATATTATATTGGGGTAACTCCCCCTTCTTTGAGAATTAATCGAATTATGTAACATAATACAAACAATACATCGTATAGAATAGTTATATTATTTGTATGTAACATATAAAATGATAATCGAAGTATCTTAACTCTTAATGCATAATGCTATTTTATGCTTAATGCTATTTTGAATAGGTGTTATACTCATATGTACAAGACATATAAATATTGTTACTTCTATAATAATTTTGAAACTGAAGAGATGGTTGAATGCTCTAATCTAAGGAACTACTTGTTCGTATTTTAAAATTATTTAAGCATTTAATTTATCGGGAAAGATTATATTATCACTTATTAACAGTTGCATTCATTTAATCCACGGTGTCTGCAATAAGAATTACCTCCCTTATTTAGAATTAGGCGTGTGTCATACACAACCACGCGGCAAATAAACGCTAGAATAATATATAGCGACTGTTTTTATTACTAACGAATATACTCGTATTTGTTAATTGTTCAAAATTTGATCAATAGTTGCCGCTTTATTAATCTAGTAAATTTTTATGATGTTTAGCAATAAAAGTTTAATTTTTAATTAATATACCTAAGCGCTTCTTGACCTTTACATTTATTACTATGAAATATGATCAGTTCTTTATAAATAATTAATTGCAATAGGTATCTGAACATTATGTCCCAGTTAGGTCTT
Source organism: Heliconius pardalinus sergestus (assembly GCA_001486225.1). Lineage (NCBI taxonomy): Eukaryota > Metazoa > Arthropoda > Insecta > Lepidoptera > Nymphalidae > Heliconius > Heliconius pardalinus. The sequence continues at coordinate 8,948 of FASU01017858.1, read as the reverse complement.
TAGTTTCAAATATTTTTATTTCAAATCTTATTATTTTAAGAGGTATGATGAAATATAAATCTAATTATTTATTATTTTAAAGAGCCCGTCGTGGCATAGTGGCATAGTGCCTGATTCAAAATTACATCAAAACGCGGCTTTGAGTTAGTCTACTCAATAGTTCCGAAATTTGGGCGTAAATTTGGTTAACGTGAGTCTTGGCACTAGGAACCCTCTGCCTATCCTGCTATAGGCGGGTTATAGCACAAGCTGTTGATTTATATTATTTTATTTAATCAATTTATAAAATTATATTTTCTCCCACAGGTTAAGGTGTGGTTCCAAAATAGAAGAACGAAACATAAAAGAATGCAGCAAGAGGAAGAAGCTAAGACTGGTACTAAATCCGGTTCATCCAGCTCCAAGCATGACGATGGTAACCAGTTTAACAATTCCTATGAAGAAGAAGACGAGGAACTCATAGATATGGATATGGATGATTTAAGTGAGAGTGAAAATGAAACGTAAAAAAAAATAGTTAGTAGTAAAACGTGACAGGACACAGTGTAAATATAAATGTAATTTAATTAAACATAGATCATTAATTATATTATTTATTTCTTCAATGCTATTTCAATTTTGCATCTGGCAACACTATAAACTTATTTGTGAAAAAAACAAGCTGAATGATTGTTAAAATGATAAAAAAGCTAACGCCATTAAAATAAAAGCTCATCGCTCAATTTGTATCAATTCTAAATGTCATTAAGTTAACGGACGCAAGATGGCGTCGAGCTCTTGTTAGCGTTTCGAATTATTAAATAACAAAATTGGCCGTATTATAATAGTTTTTGGGATTAAATTAATTAAAAATATACCTCCTTTGAAGCGTTGTGATGTGGGTATAATTAGACAGTTAGATTTTAAACGCAGATAACTGAAAAGCGAGAGGGACAGATGTATAAACAACTGGTTGGTTAGACGAGGTAGGGTGTCTACAGATGTATCGCTCGATTGCTACGACTTTTGTGGGTCTATTATTAAGAGATGGTAGACGCTTATCGCCGGTTCAAATCTCATTGGTAATTGCTCGGGACGGTACAAAATTGTTTATAAACTGTTGACGATTGTTCTCTATGGCTATTTGTCTACGCGTCCAGAGTGCGATTAGCATCTCGATAGATCACTTCACGCGTTGGCCATTGTACTACCATTGTATGGCCTGGCCTGGCCTGATAACTTGACTTGTAACGTCAAAATATACAGACTATTTATTGGATTGGACTTCTTAGAAAGTTTTTTGTGGTATTATAAATGGATATGGTTATAAAAGGAATGAGCTTATGTGCTATATTTGTTAGATTGCTTATAATATGATAGGTTTGAATTACTTTTTTGGGTTTGTTTCGTTGGTGTATTTCTTTGATAATATTTATAACTGCGTGTGATTGTAGACGCAAAGGTTTTGGGTTCAATCCCCAATTGGGAAGGATGCAATTATTTTTGTTTTCCCACTCTAGGAAGTTCAAGCGCGTGCGAAAAGTAGAGAACAGAGTATTAAGACATTAGGTTATCTCAGTCTATTCTTCTTCTTTTTCAAAATTAAGACGAGGTACTATATAGATATAAGATATACAAATAACTTATTATTTTTTTGTTTTTTTTTTAAATATTTACTTGAAGAACTAACTTATAGCGTATATATAGCACTGATTTAATCTAAAAGTCCTATAAAGTGAGATTAATTGAAAAGCAATAAATGAAACATTTACCGGCTATTGTTGCCATCGTGAAATATTAATTACTTGATAACATTAATGCTAATATTTATGGGGATAATGAAATATTATACTCACAGATTAAAAATATTTCATGAAATAAAAGAGGTAACCTATAGATTTTTTAAAAATGCCCTCACTTATTATATTAATAAAAATAGATAATTCGTTTTTAACAAATTTAATATGTTTTAACTAACAATTACAAAACTTATTGGTGTAAACTTCTATTTCTACATGCTTTTATTAGGTCGAATTGTAACTATGTAATTAAATCTAAGAAACGGAATTTATTGTACCTAATTGTATTATTATGAGATTGACTGTCATTCGTAGCCTAGTTTGGTATCATCAAGCTGGTCTGATGATAGAGCTAAGATGTGAATAGTTGAACTCTTCAGAGGTTACTAGTAAATCACTCCAGTTTAGGCTTATATAAATTCTGAAGTGGGCACCAGATTATTTTAGAGTGAGAACGGCCGACCCTGCTCCCTTCCATTTCTACGCTCATGAACATATTCTATTCAAATTAAAGCAATAATACAAATTAAAGAAGTTGTAAAGGCATCTTCTTTCTCGTTGGGCTTGGTTTCAGCAATCTGGGTGGCAAAAGTAAAGTAATCCCACAGAAATGTCCACAGAGCTATTATAAGCCTAATTTGAATTTACTTTTCTGTTCATTGTTCGTTTGATTTACGTCTTAGCGTCGTATTGCGTTCATTCGAAATCAAATTAAAAAGTTTATTTCGCGTAATACCTGCGTATTACAATGTAACGCGGTGTTGCATTCAACAATGCTTTAAGGTTTAATTGTTTTAAAATATTTTTTTTAGCTTTACGCAATGAGAATCCACGTGATCCTAGTGTTAAAACACTTCATTTCCTACTTTTCGCCAAATTTTCAAGTTGTTTGTGTTCATTGGTGTAACTTAACGCCGCTCTTAACAAGAAGTTGTTACTAGAGCGAGGAAATGAAAATATCAAGCAATTTATTTCCCCAAGTCGAACCCACAACCGTTGCATTTATAGTCACATATTGTATCTAATTGTGCCAGGAAGGCCTCCAAATAAATAAAGGGAATAAATTAAGTTGCGACTTTGAATTTTAGCAGGTTTTTACTAAGGCAATTCCCAGTAGATTTTCCATATGATCTTACCAGTGCTGTTACTGGGAGCTTCCCTCGCAATAGACCTAATATTAAGGTTAGAGACTGAGGCATTTGATTGCCATAGATTTACCAGTAAAACAAAACAATATTTATTAGTTGTTCTTTTTACGGCTTTTATAAAAAAAACATCTAGAAAAAGTATATTTTAATGTTTGAAACTTGGTTTTAAGTCTCCCCGTTCCCCAAGCACCGCGTTCTCAATTTTTGTGATATAGCGTTTTGAGTGGTGAAACTTAATGCCGCAGTTTGTCTAATTATATTGTAGAGTTTACGGCGTCAAGAGTCTCTATCAAGGCCGTATCAACATTCACTTAAAATGTAAATATCTAATGATATGAAAGTAATTTTTCCGTCTCGGTGCATTTTCTTTTTACAGTTCGATTCCACCATTTCCATTTTCCGCTCAATTGAATACAATTTTGATTATCGTTTATTCATTAACTGTGTTTGATTAGCGGCCATGTCGATATTAACTATTACGATAAGTCGATATTTAATTACGCACATTACTGGAGGCAATTATTTTATACAACTATGCTTTGGTTTGTGACTTTACTTTTTAATGTTTTTTTTTAATTTTGTACCAATCCATTTTTTTTAGTATTTTTTGGGTTTTTTTGTTGTGGGTGGCTCCTCAGCCTACAACGCGATGGGAACCTGTACGGTGACTCTATACAAAGCTGAGAAGTTTCTTCTCTTACCTTTCTTTTGCTATCTAAAAGGCAATGATGGAAAAGCGTATAACCTTAACTTAAGCTTAAGATAATATTCGTCAACAGTTTAAAGTGCATTTTAAGGTCATTTTTTTCTTTGTGTATAGATATTATATTTCTTATACTCTGTAAACTTCATAAGTGAAAAATTGCAATAAACGTTTTTTTTTTTAAATAAATGCTATAGATTCGTTTTAATAGTCACAAGAACTATTTACGCAACAATATTTTTTTCCTTATTTTTTATTATCCACAATAGAAAAATATAAATTTAGTTTATAACGCAGTACAATAGTTATATAAATGTTTAAATAGATTATTTCGATTAAAAAAATCATGGGTTTACTGTATCGGCGCCACATTTTGTTTTGTCAAAGCGTCATTATCGTAGGAATTTTCAGTTTTACCAAGAATTGAATGACATTTAGATGTGTATTTTTTCTAGATAAGACGCATGTGTTACTGTAAAAGCCCGTATATTGCTAATTCATAGGTTTTACTGGTAAATTTTAGAAGCTTGGTAAATGTATCAATTAAGTTAGGCTTGCCAAATTGGAATGGAAAAACTCTTAAAAGTTTCCTTTTGTATTAAAAGCATTGCAAAACTTAAGCAAACTATTTTTTTTATAAATATCTGGCTTATACCAATTTTATATCATCTTTACATTTACCAAAAGCCTTTGTAAATTTTGTTATTTATTTTTAAAACCTGAACTTAAGTATTCATTAAATCTTTACTGACGGCCTTTTACAGTAACAGAAAAAACATATATTAATAATAAATAATATACGAAACTTCGCTCAAAGTATAGTAGTTTGTATAGTTCCTTTAGCTCTATAAATATCTATAATTAGATGATTTGCAATGTTAATCTTCTTATATGAGAATAGACATTTGACAGTTTTCATTTTTTTTTATGTCACAGTAAATATAACAACTTTATTTTATTTTGTAAACACAGATTATATATTACGGTAATAGAACGATTTTTGACAGCTCGTTATCGATTTAATATCGACGATTACAAAAATATTCGTGAATATTCTATTCGAGAAGCACAAAATTACAGTTTATAACTTTAAATTACAGTTTAATTTTGGTAAAATTATATAAAAATCGTTGCTTTCTTTGTCATTTTTTCTATATAAAATTAGATTTAAGATGTGTTGTATGCTACATATCACATGTTTTCCAGCTTCTCCATTAAAGATGTCGTTATTTCTATTATACCCAATTGGTAGCTATGTAAATAATTATTTATTAATGAGTTTCGAGTACTTAAGAGAGTATTAACGCTGGTATGAAATGTATAAGAGATATGTTGAATACGTCTTTTTTTTATAGTTTGTGTCGTTTCTTAATTAATTTTTGTTTTTAAAGATTCAATCAATCGATTGGTAAATACAAATTTTAGAAACTGTCACAGCAAAAAGTCTAACTTTTAGACGATTTACTTTAAAAAAAATAATTAAAACCATAATTTATAATATAACAAAGACGTATCTAACTTCCAATTAGTCCCAGTATAAATAAATAGTTCCTTTAACCTTTCAAGGCGTAAAAGGATAATGTAAATATTATATAATAAACAATATTCTTAAGTATTGTATTGTAAATTTTATTTAATTAGATGTAAATAAGCGTGTTAGTTAGTTGTAAGTGGACGTGTGGAGTGTTGCAACACTTGCATTGTACGGTTAAATAAATGGACGAGTGATATAAAATATATATGTTTTTACTCATTTAATTTTGTTGTTTTATTGGTTTTTTTTATGTGTTTTGTTCTTTCTTAGAAAACAACAACCTTTTTAATTGAGACTTTAATAAGATACTTATCAATACGATGACAATAAGATTTTCACAAATATTAATATAATCATGCTTTTTCTTATTTTGAATTAAAAATAATGAGGTAACTGCAAATAAACACAACTGTACACAACATATAATATTTGAATTTCGGGCACGGAACATTGACATTAAACTATGCAAGTCACTGGAGGCCCCCAATGGAAAATATATGATATCATGAGTATATATTTTTTGATATATCTTTTGAGTTCTGATATTTGCTGAAACAACAAAGAACTAATTTAAATATTAAAAAAAAAACATTTTTCATATGATATAATATCAAAAAATAAGTGTAAAAATATCTATATTTATGTTATACAACTAAAGAGTTTGTTTGAACACGCTGATTTCAGGAAATATCTACTAGTTCAAATTGAAAAATTACTTCAGTCTTGGATTGTCCATAAATCCAGGAAAGCGAGGCTATAGGTTGTATTACATAACGTTAATAGTTTCGATGTAATCCACTGTAGATACCTACATAAGACGTCGAATATCTCTAAAATTGGACTGTGCGTAAGGAACGGAGAGTTTTATCACCAAGCTCTCTGTCTAACATAGTAAATGCGGGACGCAGCGTGTAGAAAAAAAACACATAAATTTGATTTGCAAAAAGACAATTGCCGTTTATACACATATATATGTAGATATAAGCCATTAAACTAGTACTGGCTGTTGAATTATTAGTACAAATTATTAAGTAACTTCTATTATTAGTCGACCACACAACTCGATGACGTCACGCCCCTCTGTGCAGCCGCTGCATACCGATGCGCACGCGCAACGCATTTTAATATTGATACGTTTATTGCCAATTTGGGTTTGGAGTTCCGTAGATTGTTTTCTTTCTTTTAGTATAATACTGTTTTTTTTAGTGTCGCGCTTCATTCCTAGCGGAGTAGCCAGAAAGGACGAAACGTTTAATGCTACGGTCTCTTTCGCCTTGTAAAATACTATCGATTTGAAATATTAATAACCATTTATAAAACCAGTTACTTCACGCAATAGCAGGATAAGCATAGTGAACGTAGTGTTGACGCACTCCATTCCCATTTGTTTTTAAAGTTTAATTCACTAAGGAAAGAAAATTATTATGTTATATTTAGAAACGTTATGTTATTTTTAGAGACGGATCACGGGATCCAATGACTCATTTTGCCTAACAAGTCCAAAGAAATTAAAATATTTTTAAGAACATAAGGAATGTCACGAGAAATCACGGAACCCACAGCTATCGCGTCAAATTCTATTCCACTGCGCCAAGATGCCATTATATATTATTAGAGTAAATAAAAAAAGATGTAAACGTTTCAAAAAACACACGAGTGTTGTCAGACATAACTTGTGGTACACGCCGTCGTAAAATCACGGATTAATTCAGATACATTTTTATTGTATGTAGGTGCCTATGTGTAATGTATATATTTAAAATTTATACTGTATGGATGTATGAACATAAACTAAACACTTTTAAAGTACGAGTAAGAGATCTATCAAACAGAATTTCATAAGTATATTACAGAATTATAATTTACGTTAGTAGCTAATTCGACTGGCATAGACTCCAAGCATAGATTTTTTTTATTTGATACAATTCTAACGCTACATTTACTAACTAAATTAAAAATGAGTAGTAAATAAATATTTATAGCGAAATTATGAACGTTAAAAGGTTGCGGGAAAAACTTAGTTTCATTTGGCAAATAACGTATGCTTAAAAAGTACTAAACGTTTTGTGATTCAACTTTATAGGGACAGGTAACGACTATATAGCGATACGAAGGAGGCTAAAGTTATGTCGAGTTTTTGTGTACAGTACTTAAAGATGCATAAATTTTATACTAAATATTGTGGGTTCAAATAAAAATGTCATATAAAAGTTCTTAAATAAAGCTGTTGATATATTAATAGGTAATATTTTTTTGGGTGTTTGTTGAAATTGTAATAAGTACTTCATGGATACTGATTATTACTTCATTAAGGCTGAAAAAAAATACACAAATTCATGAAAATGAAGAAGAACACTAGGACAAGTCGAGAATGACAAGAAAGGAGAAGGAATGGCAAAAAAGAGGCAGAGGGAGATGTTGGTTGATCTTCGAGCATCAATAACCAGAATCGATGATACTGGAGGAAGCTAGCATAAAGCATAAGAAGCTCTCGGAGGGAATGTATGTATTAATGAAGGAAAAACAGGTAGGAACAGCAAAACAAAACTAGAAAAAAACAGATTTAATGAAGAAATGTCAAAACAGTAGTTTTAAAACTATATGAGTCTATGCTTTGAAACGAATAAACGAATATGAATATTCCCTCACAGCTAGACACCTAATTTACAATAAATAGGATAAGCATAAAGAAATAAGTACATATACGTATACCATAAAATTTGTTAATTTATTTTTTATAATATAAATAAGAATATAGCCACGAACAAATATAAATTAAAACTCTTTTGTGATATATCAAAAAGATAACACTAACAGATACAACAAGTAATTTCATCGCTCTACCACAAAGCGCACTTTCAACCGTCTAAGATTTAGCGATAGCGATACTATGAATCGATTAAAGGTATGGCGCAGTATTCTTGTTTATTTTATTTTCATTTGATAACTAAAAATAAGAGCGATGGAGTGTCTTAACACTAGGTTCCCAGGTTCCCTCTGCCTACACTGCTATGTGTGGGATACATCGTGAAGATAACGAGAATGAAGATTCTCAGAAGAACGGAAGCGTTAAGTGCAAGAAGTTAACACCACATTTTGCCTTAGCGAGGCGATGAAATGAAAACGTTCCTTCGCCAGAATGAGATCGAACTCATAACCATCGCGTTTATATGCAGACGCAAAATTGATTATGTTCTCTCAAGTTTAGTTTCTCGACTTTAATTATACTTTGAAAAGCGCGAGACTAACGAAAAAACACTATAAAAATATACTATATGATAATACATAAATAAATAACACTTCAAATAAGTTTAAAACTTTAATTTAAACGGATTAAAAATGGCGTCCAGTTTTTTATCTGTTATAATTTGATTAGTTATCTAGATGGAGCTGTCAATCGCCATTAGACCCGTTTTGACAGTTCATACCTACTTTGTGCAGTCATAGAATTTTTACGTTTATAACTGTTAATAGGTAAGAGTTTTTATTGATGTCGATGTTGATTGTTGCTGAAGTTTTGTTTTTTTGTGCTGATTTATCTATGTATTTTTGCAAACATTATGGTTGCGGGTTCAATTCCCACTTGAGACAATGATAAGACAACACTTCAACACGGAATGTCTTAAGTTTAACATTACCTTAATATATTGTTAGCATATTCGTGTATAAGTGGGTAGATTTAGGTGAAAAAGACAATGAAAGCAGTGGAATTGTGTCAAAAGGACACAGTTGCTTGAAGGCGGAAGCCCTGATTGGAAGGTATCTAGTGTGTAGTGTTGTTGTTG
>FASU01017820.1:0-11432 GCA_001486225.1 Heliconius pardalinus sergestus | reverse complement strand
TACCAGTCGGTTATGTCATCGAACCACTTTTGTTTGATCACGGTCCCCTGACCCTCTAATTACAGCCATCTGTTAGGTCAAGAACGAAACGTTCATAATATTTATTAAAAAAGTGTGTCGGAGGCTATAAATCTTCAGTTTCTTATCGCAACCAGTCATTTTGGAGACAATCGAATTTCGGATCTGTTTTCTCGCATAATTAACGTTAAGATATCTCCTCAGACGCCCGTCATGATACAGGGGCACATGTGGTGCGGTCATGATACAGGGGCATTTCCATTTCCTCACTCTGGTAACGAGACTAAACGCGGTGTTGTTCCACCACTCAATACATAATGCCTACAGAATTCAGAGGAAAATGGGAACGGAAGTCTTAACGCTAGGTTCCCGGGTTCTCTCTGGATTATATCTCTATTATCTCAAATAATTAAAATAAGCACATGCTAAGTAATTCCTATCTTGTTTTACATGTGCAAAGCTCATGTTTACCGTTTTTTCCTAGTATGTGGGTTAGTAAATGAATATTTATAATACACTTAACATTACTAGAAGTCGTATTCGTACTAGGCAATTTGTTTTCCTAATAGTGAAATCAAAGTATACCACTTTCCGCGTACCACTTTTATTACAGCAATCTGCGTAAAGACGCATATAATCAACCACAAAATCAGCACGTGTTGGCTGGAAGGCAAACAAACCACACGCTCTCGATTTCATCTCAATATTTCACGCAAATGTATGAGCCTTATTAACTAACGCTTGCTATAATTATTTTTAAAGAAATTGATCTCGCACATCTCGTATGCAAATTTGGAAGAGAAAGCCTAGTGATATATCACTACATTCTCTTCTGTCCGCTCATTCTAGAAACTGTGCTGATGCTGGAACTAAGCTAGACTTGGATGACAATATTTTCTAATGTAAACAATCTTCGGAGGGGTATCATGAGATATATCACCAGTAGAGTGAGATGTATCACCAGCCACCAGCTTTGCTCAAACAGACTTAATATTATTAAAGAAATCTTTAACATAATCCTTGTTATTATCCACTGTAGGTACATAAATATTACCATGTTTTTTTTAAATGTTGATATAAATCATTTATTTATAATAATAATTCACATGTAACTCTTAACAAGATATCAAAAAGAAAGTGAACGTGAGATGGTCTGAAGTGCAAGTTATTTAGACGTTATTTTCGACCGGTAACCCACTTGTGCAGCTCATTTGATTAATGCCGCTCCGAGATAATGAACGCGAAAAGCTGACACAGGGTTGCCGATTATCTTGTTACAATATATTTTGATATTTTATTATTTAGCATAATATGTATGATTGTTTCTAACTGTGTTATTGTATAAGTTTTAAAATGCTATTAAATTTGATTTGAAACCACAAGCTTTCTTTGAGGAACCTTTGTTTTTCATCTTCACAACATTCGGTTATATGGCTAAGTTATGTAAAATATAGTTTTTCCATATTCAATTTACATAATTTTAAATGTACACACTCACATGAAAGTGACTAGGAAACGTTCATGTCATCACTTCCGTGGACATTAGCGTTCAATTGAAAGTTCCACGACATGAAAAGTTACTAATACAAAAATATAAAACATTATTAAATTATCTTCATTCTTTAAAATTGTTATTAATAATATAGAACCATTTTTAGCAAGGTTATGAAGAAATAAACATATTATTATTCTTATAGAATATTTCGAAAGCCGCAACCCTATCATGCCCACGTTCATATAAATTGCCTTATTCATCTATTCCGTTTGGAGACATAATGCCTGTAATTAGGCGAAAGCACTATCATGTCGTCACGTCCATGAGCGACACGACCCGTCTGCTGTCTAACAATATGCTAGATTTAAGTGCCTCTTCACTAATTGTGCGAGAGGATTTGGAACTGGGCATTTTTGTGGTGATACCATGAGATTTCTGTAAATATTACGTATTTTAATAATATTTCTATAGTATAATATATACATTTTGTATTAAAAAATATTCGTAATACAAAATAAAAACTAGGCAAAAATTCCTTGAGAATCGGTTTAATTAATCGGTTGTAATCGATATACAATAACTTTCACTGATATCTAATAACAAATATATAATTGCTCTCCTAAAACTCAAATGAAACACAAAACTTGTTATTACAGACAAAACCTCATTAAAAAAGCGAGAAGTCTCCGTTGACATGATTTAGATGAGCTTCAGTAGATTGTCAGTGAGATAGAGATAGACTACAGTTTTCGACCTTCACGTCTACCTATCTGAAGTTCGTAGAAAATTAATATTTCTGGCCCACATTGCGCGTTTGAACTTAATTAAAAAATTGTCTCAGTATGATGTCTCGAAGGTTGTGCGATAAATTTCAATTTTAAACACGTCCAACCATTTAAAAATCTAGACACCGGTCCTTGCCTCGCCGTTGTATAAATCATAATTCGAGTTTAATTCTTAAACGAACAGTTAACTCTACACAGAACAAATTGAAGAGTGTTCGCCAATAACACTTAGTGGAATTTTTCGATTTAAGATATGGTTATATTTTCAATTTTCATTTAAAAACGCGAAGTAAATGCTAAGATATATTGAACTAAGGTTAGACAGGGTTTAGATGTTAACAACAAAATTCAACCGTTGTATATCTTTTATCTACTACATCGTACTTATCAACATACCACTAAAGTCCCCAAAAAATTACCGTATAAGAAGTATTTTATTTTTTAAGTCTAAATGCTAAGAGCAATAATCAGTAGCTAACATTTTATACCCACATACGAGGTTAGTTTAAAAATGAGCAAGATTTTATTTTTATTATAGCTATCTCTAGGTAAGCAATATCACTTCTACTATACAAATACAAAATAATATTTTATTCGTGCCAAAACAAGTTTTGAAATAATAATATAACGTTTAAATATAATTATTAACCGATGTTATAATGCCATTGTTGAAAGAATATGTTTCTTTTGTAGTTTAGCTCACGTCTCGCTCTCGACCACTCTTTCCTGCTTTTCGCCAATTTTACATTCACCTTGGTGGTATTTGCGTCAATTTTATTGCCGTCGTAATGCAAATAATGTCATTGAATAAACTCTGGTTTTCTCTTATCAATGTGAAAAGTTGCTGTGCAAAATAAGCTTGTTTAAAATTTATTATTGTTATTTATATTTTCAAGATCATCGAGTCGCTCTTGTTATAATTAACCAAAACGTATAACTAATACGAGTACAATTTGGATATATTCTAGTTAAAAAATCAGCTTCACGCTGTATCCCGCAAACAGCAGTGTAGGCGGAGGGAACCTAGTGTTATGAATCTCCGTTCTACACTTTCCGCTGTATTCTGGAGGTATTGCGTGTTGAATTGCGGAACTCAACGCTGCGCTTTTGCCTCGACACCATCACTCGAAGAAATTAAAATATTAATTTAAGTAAATATTTCATTTCCTCGAGTGGGGATCGAACCCACAACCAGTGTTTACGGTCACTTTTGCCTCCCAATCTGCAATATATTTTTGATGGCCTCTAAGAGTCTAATCAGATAAAACTTTCTCTAAGGCATGCCTTAAAAATATTCCATTTGCTTCCAGAGTCCCGGCGCAGTAAGCGGGAGTACGACGGGTGCGGAGAGTTCGCGCGACGCCCTCGACGTCCGCTACTCGCTGGCCGCGCTCGCCGACGACTATACTAAACGGAAACACGTGGTGCGCGTCACTACTGCTGCTGGTGCTGAACTTTTACTACAGGTAAGGTATAACTTGTATATTCGTATATGTAGGTATACTATCTAACAGTGTTTTGTTTACGGTTTTTTTAGCGTTACCCATTTTACGTCGAATTCTAGAGGCGTTTCGTGTTAACTGGCGCAACTCAACACCGCGCTTTGCCTCGACAGCAAAGACCGAAAATAAAATTAAATATTTTGTTACTTCGAGTGGGAATTGAACCCACAACCTACCGCGTCTACAGTCTATGTTGTTTAATCTTATTTATGTTCCTACGCTCTATTTGTGTTCTAAGCGTTAGCAATATTGGATTAAAAGCTTGTTGAAACATAATTCATATATTTAAAGATACTAAAGATTTAAAAAACAAAACGTATGTTTTTAATGTATGAAATCTCCTTTTTTTTAGAGTATGAATAATACTTTAAAATAATTGAATCCAGCATTTTCAATTCGTTAAGTATTTTTCTCTAATTTTAATCATAATAAAACACATATTTTTGTATATAAAGTTTGAAACGAATAGGTATGTTATATTTGCACTCGCAAGCCTCAAGCGGCTAAAGCGAATGGTGAGTCTACTTCATTTATACAAAGGCAGATTGTAGTGTTAACTAAATTACACATCGTAACCTCATTTCGTTTTCGAGAAGCGCGTACATAACGCAGACGCGACTACATAATGTGGTCGGCGTAATGTTTAAACAAATTATTTTATGATTTCTTTGTGCCGATACCGAGATCAAACACGGAACTGTTTAGTTTTAGAAAAAATTACGCAAAGCATACATGAATCATTATGTTAAACGCATTGTTAGCCCGTACGTACTTACTTATTGAAGATAGACTCAATGCTGCCTCTGTGTCATTAAATTATACTTGACCTAAAACACAAATCATTGGGCTTGAATCTTATGAATGAAAAGTAAAAATACATTATACTTAAACAATTTCCACCTATAATTTCCAGGCGGACGGTGCAGCAGACGCTCAAAGATGGCTAGCAGCTCTCCGGAGGCATTCAGCGGAACCTCCGCCTACGGAACCCGCGCTACCCCCCGCGCCCGCGTCTGCGCCGCCTACTACCACTACCGCGCCCGAGTGCCCCTCGCCGCTGCCGCCGCAACGTGCTAAGAAGATCGGTAGGAACAGGTCGCCTACCGGTAAGTTTATTTATTATGTAGATAATTTTTTAACTTAGTTTTAAGGCCATTACTCAGACATATTGCTGCACACAGTGCTGGTTGGGCTGTTGTTCGAAGCGAGGATATATGAAAATAATTCATTCCCTGTTTAAAAATCAAACCCAAAGCCGTCGCGTTTACAATTCATGTCTATTTGTCTCTATATGTCAATTAATATGATATACATTATTAATAATTCCATTTTTGTCCACCAGGTCCTCCAACCCCCACTCTCCCATCTTCCCCAAAGAACAAAACGTGGAAGGGGCGCGTGGCGAAGCAACTACGGCGTATGCATGGCGGTGCGAGCAACACTCCCCCAGTCACAGGATGGCTCGGCGCGCCCCTCGAAAGATGTCCCGCTGATGCGGAACATCCCAACGTGCCGAGGGCTGTTACACTGCCGGCTCAGGCGGTTGAGGTAACTATACCTTATGTGGTTTTCACTAATAATTAGTGATTTAATGAAAAGGTAGATTTATAATTTATATGTTTAATAAGCGAGCGAAGCTGCAAACAATCGTTTATTTTTTAATAATATAGAGCTTACTAAGGTAAAGTGAAAAACTAATTTATGAAACACTACTTCTGTACAATAAATTGTAGCGTGGTATTTTTTCACTACCCCTACCATAACTGCTATATTTGTTGCTGTTTCGAGTTATTTGAATAAAGTTAGCTTTTAGATATCTTAAAAATTGGTTGCCGGTGTTAAATCTCAGTTTCTTTAAGATACTAATTTTCTGAATTTGTTAGATACCATATAATTATATCTTTATCCTAGAAATGTGCGAATAATTGGCAGAACTAATAACATTTTATTATTGAGTTAATAATAATTTTATCTTTTTTCTTACACTGTATAACTATTTAAGAATAATAATATTTTATCATCATCAACCATATTCATCATTAACAGACATACGGGCTGAGAACAGTAGGCGTATACCGGGTCCCCGGTAACGCGGCGGGCGTGGCGGCGCTCGCGGCGGCTCTGGATCGAGGGGAGCCCCCGCCCGCCGCCGACCCCCGATGGGCCGACGTTCACGTCGCATCCAGCTTACTGAAGGCGTATTTACGGAGGCTGCCAGATCCTATACTGACAAAGCATTTGTATCCTGCTTTTATTGGTGAGTTGCTTTTTTTTATTGTAAAATATATGTTATATTTTGTTTTAATTCTTCATGTAATTTAATGTTTATCAGATTAAACATTACCAAACTATATTAGTTAATAATGAAAGAATAAAAAAAACAGATTGCTCTGTAAATAGAAGCGCTAATATTAAAAAAAACTATCTTGCAGCGGCTGACAGGTCGCCAGAAAGAGCTCGAGAACTACGACGTCTCGTCCACGCTTTACCCGCCGCCCACTACGCCACTTTGCGCTATCTAGTACAACACTTGCGTCGTGTGGTCGCCCACGCGTCCTGCAACAAGATGGAGGCGCGTAACTTAGCGATTGTGTTTGGACCGACGCTCGTGAGGGCCGCCGGCGATGATATGCTAGCCATGGTCAATGATATGTCCAGCCAATGTCGGATTATAGAGTCTTTCTTGACGCATGTAAGTTGTTTTTTTGTTTTTTGTTTGAATATTTTTGGCATAATGTTATTTAGACAAAGAATGTAAAAACTTTGCATTCTTTACTTTTTTTGAGACATTGTGTGCTATATACCAGATTTTTCTGTAACAAGTACAACATTTTTTTTAAAATACATACATTATACTCGTATACAAAATGTACATCGAATTTTATAAAATAGTATATAATAATAATAATTTATTTATAATAATAATAATTTATTTACTTATTAATAATAATTATTTAATTAAGCTGAGTAATCCATGGTTAATAATAATAACAATTTACAGTATGAATGGTACTTCGAAGAAGAAGAAGGCTCGCCACCTGCGGAACCGCCCATCCCAGAACCCCCCGCACCCGCCTCGCACGACCTTCTTATACACAATGTCAAAAAGATCGAAGGTGATATATTTCTGTAGATAAAATTGAAAATCTCTTATCGATCTATATTAAGAATTTGCCTTTATATCTAGTGATCGAATAATAATAATAGCTTTTTTGCACATAAAATCTAACATTTCATGGAAAGATTATAAAAAATGAGATTAATATGAAAACATTTAAAATATTATATATATAAATGTATAACTAACTATAACCCATTCACAGGCAAAGACGTATCAACCCGCGACATAGTGTCCTCAATAATATCAGCCGCGAATCGCAAAATTCAGCGAAAGCCACGTAAATCGGACAAGAAATGGGACGAGAAGCCGCGATCCCCCGCCGCCTCTCCGCCGCGCTCCCCGCTCGCGCCTGCGCCCGCGCACGTCACCGCTCTGGCGCACTACGACGGGCTCTCGCACTACATGGACGAACAGGACGGTGGGGACAATAAGTGAGTATTTGTTTTTTTTTTCGATTACTTTTGAGACCATCGTCTCTTGTGATCAGAATGAGAAATTCTTTGGTATGAAATGCTCGCTCCATTTTTTTTCAAAGGTATCATTGTCACAAATAATTAAATATATATTTGTATAAAATTATTTTTAAAAAAAAGTCACACTGAGTTTCTTGCGCCGGTTCTTCTCAGGTCTGAGGCAATAACTTTAGTGAACTGGTGGTAAATTATTTGACGTTCAAAAATTAAGCATTTAACTTCTAACATTGAATAAAATTACTTGGATTTGAATTTAAAAAATGAAAATTTTAGAGTGATAAGATACATGAGTATTTGTTTTGTTTAATGTGCAGAAAAAGATTTCTCGGCCCATGGGTCGCAAACGCTGGCTCATTTATGAATTAACAAGATAATTCAAGCTTTATCGCGCACATAGTAGTAACTTTATTGGAGACGCTCCATTCCCATCAAGCCAATTCCATTTCTCACTCTCAGCCGAATAATTGTTATGAGTTTAATGTGTATTGTTTGTGTTTATTTTAGAGTTGATATATCATCAGCAACTATGGGGCGACGGCAGGAGATATCACGGCTCAACAATTTCTCCATCGACGGTACGTATCAGATACAGTTCCGCCACATTTAATATGTGAAGTTTCCTTTTGTTAGATTTATTTTATTATTAAAATTTACTGTACTAGTCATTTTGTTCGAATTTCCCTGCTTTTTGGATGCTTCCCGATATTATTTTTATGTCTAACAACTAAGACCTACACAATTTTGCCAAGGTATTGGCTATTTTATGTAAGTTGCTATCGTTTATATCGTACGTCTTATATTCTGTTTGAAGTTGTATGTAAATGTGTATATTATTTGCTCTATTAGGTATGCGGTTCTGACATCAGAGAGTAGATACAGCAATCCATTTCTTTTATCCACATTCAAAGGTATAGGAATGTGAGAGTGTTACAAGTGTGTGTGTTCGGCGTCCTCGTTAATACCAGTGTTGGTTTATGTTCACTTTGTATCGAAAAAAAATAATATTAAACAATAAAAAACATATATATCGATTCATAAAAAGAGTCTCATACTACATGTAAAAAGTGAATGTAGACAATGCCCAGCGTCTCTCATTATAACTAACTAATGCTTCTAAGCGACGACTGCTGACAGCACGGCTTGTTGGCGTATCGTCTTGACCTCGCCTCGCTGTATAAATTCATACCTTCATACACTCGCATCATTACGCGTCAGCTCTAACTCGCTTCCGATTGTTTGTAATTTAACCGTCGTCATCATACTAACAGTCTGTTTCCCCGCAGGTGCCGGCGACCTGGTGACGTCCCTGACGAGCACGTTCGACCAGAAGCTGCGCACGCTCAACAACTCGTCGCCGCTGGACGACGGCAGTATCCCCTACGCGGACGAGTGCCAGGATGACGACGAGGCCAAGTCCAGCTCCTCGCCCTCCGACGCGGGCTCAGTGCGCGGCGCGTCGCCACCGCCTCGCGCCCCACGTGCGCCCCGTGCAGACCTGCTCAAGGCTGCCTGGCTACGGTCCGCCTCCTCCTCCTCCGACGAGCACGACGCGCGATGGCCTGCGCCACCCCCGCCACCCGCGCGCCCCGCGCTCCCGCCCGCGCCTTCTCCCTCCCCGCCCGCCGACGACTCCGAGAAGGAGAACCGCGACGACGACAAGGACGTGGACACGCGTTCGCAGGCCTCTGACGCGCCTGACAACGACCGTGCGCGCTACGTCGCCCGCCTGCAGCGCTCCGAGTCGCTCTCCAAGGGCGAGCGCCTCAGCAAGCTGGAGAAGGGCGAGTGGAATGTGGTGAGGCGGCGCGAGGCCGGCGGCGCAGGGGGAGGGGGCGCCTGGCGCTCCACCAAACTCAAGCGCAAAAACGGCATGCCGGAACGCGGGATCAAGCGGCGCCACACCGTGGGCGGCACCAAGGACTTCGACAAGGACGGCTGGGCGGCGCGCCACACGCGCACCTCCTCGCCCGACCTGTCGCCCGCGGCCTGGCAGCCTGCCTGGCGCCCCGTGTGCCGCGCGCCGCTCGAGTCCCACGTCTAACCCCCATCCCGACCGAGCCCTACAGAGGCTACCGTTTGATTCGATTCATTTGACTGAATAGATTAAGTCACAAACCTTTATATATTGTTTAATAACGAAATAATACTCAAAAAACCTCCGCTACTTGTCGTGTTCGTGTTTCGCGCATTTACGATTCTTACTCGATTTCTTGATTTCATCGAAATCTTAGATAGTGACCGTACTACCGTGTTAGGAAGCAAGAATGTTTTATTGCAATTTTATCTATTGAATTGTGCAATACACTTATGATTAATTATATGTAATGTGGTTTAAAACGGAGCATATATGCTAAATATTAAATGAATTAGTACGAGCGTTGTAAAACCTAGCTCATTAAATAATGCCAAAGAGTGATAAGGAAAGCTCTGCTGATGAGAAACAATAGCAGAGCACCGGAGCAGAGAACGATAAGAGGAAAGATTTATTAGGTGTAAAACAACAAACCGCTGTCATCAATATGAACATAATATGTTCTATAGTAATAAATTGTGCGTTAGTTATACAATAAGTATATCGAAACCATTTGAGTCTATATTACTTATAAGAAGGACTCCCACAGTAGGTTCTGAACTACTATTAATGGAGTCGGTGGTATTATACCTAAGTGTTTAAAATAAACAGCATAATATAGGTAAAGTAAGTGCTAATAGTATGTAATTAGTATGAAATTTTATTAAGTAGGCCCGAGGGCTCCTTTTAGTGTCTAAGGTAAGACCGAAACTGTAACACCATCATAAATTTTAAGGACTGTTCTAATATAAAGTTTTGAAGTTTAAAAATAATTAAAATGTAATATGTATACACGATACATACGCATCACCTACTTGCCTTCGCCGCTATTAAGATCCAAATATAAGCACAATTCTCGATTATTAGTAAGTAAATGAATTAACAAAGTTACCATCTAGTGGTTCTTTTGGCGAGAATTATAAAAACTATAGATATTACGAAAGCTGACTAGCACGAATGTATATTTCGCAATTTTAAATTTTGAGCGGTTTAAGTATATTGTAAATAATAAGGCAGGAACTAACGCGAGGTGCGATACTTCAGTGATAATGTTTGAGTGATCCCTTAGACTTTGTAAAAATGTACATGTTCTTTTATCATTAATTTATATTAAATTTGTTATCGTAGCTATGTTGAATGCGATTATTTTTTATTGTTTTGTTTATATACAAAAGTATTTTTAGGCTAAATTCGATTTGTTATTTATTTTGAAAATATGTAAAACGTGATTCGGCTTTTAGACGACGACTAGTGTAAATATTACGCTCTTAAATGTTTTAGATTTCCGTTCATTAATTTTTAAAAAATTTTAATACCATCTTTAAGTTAAGACGATCTCAAGTTTGTTGAATGTTTACAAAGCGTTCCTTTTAAAGTTTTATTTGTAAATATATCATAAACGTAGGGACAATGGATTTTACAAGTAATTTACGTCGTAGAAGCGACGGGAGCGCGTAAAAAGCTGCCGTCAATATAAGTCAATGTAATGAAGAAGTTTTATTGAAAATAAACGTATTCATACTCTTCGTGTATCCGCTATGAAATTCAGTAAACACTATTAAAGACATATTGCAAATGTGGCTCTGACCAGATTTACATTGTCATTGTGTATATTTTGGAGTAATGAAAATAAAATATTGAAACAAATTATCACAATGTATTTTTTTCTATTTCCTTTCCTTAAAACCTTTTACGTTATTGAGTGTCAAAATAGAGATATTAAATTAGTTTTTAAAAATATATAAAACTTATGAATCATTCACATAATTTAATTTTTATAATAAACAAGAACAAGATTGATTGATTAGTGTGCCTAATTCTATATCAATTATCAATTGAAATATTTTTAGTTAAACCTTTCAGAGATAAGTTACTCTATAAAAAATAAAAAAAATAAAAAACTTTATTGAGTTTTACAAACAGCTTAGCTTAAGTAAACATAAGTTTTAGATACAAACATAGGCTAA
>FASU01017811.1:0-23202 GCA_001486225.1 Heliconius pardalinus sergestus | reverse complement strand
GCGAAGCCGGGGGAAGCAGCTAATACCAATATAAAACCCGAATGAACACAATATTAGTTAAACCCACGTCCCGCGCTCAAAGCGTTTCTATTTAGTA
Organism: Heliconius pardalinus sergestus; assembly: GCA_001486225.1. Lineage (NCBI taxonomy): Eukaryota > Metazoa > Arthropoda > Insecta > Lepidoptera > Nymphalidae > Heliconius > Heliconius pardalinus. The sequence goes on along the minus strand of FASU01017811.1, from coordinate 23,105 downwards.
AAGCAAGTACTAATTAGTTCGCGGGACAGAATGAGGCGATGCTCCGTACAAATTGGCTGTAAAGGAGATTTCGTTTTATGTATATGATGATGATGAATTTGTAAGCTCACACCGTTTGTGATGAAGCTTTATAGAACGAGTGGAAAACTTGAAAGTTTTTTTTTTGTATGGATGGCGTTTTTTTATTGGGGTGAAGTAAAAAAGTTTTTTGAGGTATGTATTGGTTTTATGAAAGCGATTCCATCGAAAATATCTGTTTTTCGATGGAAAGTGGATACCGTAATAATCTTTTTCTAGATTCTTCCTGCTCATAGTTTAGGCTACTCTCAGCCTACTCTGCTGCTGCTGTAAAAGCTCAATAGTTCCGCATTAAGCTATAATGATACACTCCCCCTATCAGCTTTCATGAATACGGATATCCTTGGTCTCAGATATCAACATCTTAATCAGGTTGTATAGAAAATAGTATGGGAAAAATTGCACGTAAAATACTATTGCATTATATTTCGCATTTTTAAAACTAGGGAAAGAACAATTCCTTTTAGAGAAAGTATAAAAATTATAACGTAAGGAATTGAACCAGTGACTTTGACTGACCAGGTACGGCTTAGTAGTCAGAGCGTTTTCTACAAAAGTATTTTTATTGATTTAGTACAAATGAACGACGCATCAAAAATATACAAAAAAGAAGCTCCATCAGTTATTTGTTCTCGTATTTATAAAACATACTGCGATTTAAAAGGCAAAAGATAGATGGAAAATAACAAAATGTTTGTTATTTTACGGAGTGGATAGGAAAAATTTAATATTGGAGCACTTTTCTATAAGCAAAACAGAAAAAGAAAGAAAAGAGAAAATTAAAAGGAAACTTAAATCTGTTTACACCAAAAGTGGAGAGATGTAACACTAGAATATCACCACTTACTACTTCATGACAAATTCTTTGAAGTAAATGGGAAAATTTCATGACAAATTCTTTGAAGTAAATGGGAAAATTGATATGCTATTTTAGCTTCTTGCATAAAAATCGAACCTACAACCGTATGCACGATAATTATAATATATTCCATTTCATATAACCAAATGTGTCCACTAAAATGACAACGGGAAGTCAACGGAACTCTTCGCTTCGACACCAAAAATCAAAGTCGAAACGGAAATTGTTTAAGAACTGGAACACGCTGTGTCAGCTGAGTGACTGGCTACGGCTAATATGAAAGTTGGAAAAACACTTTAATATCGTAAAAAGCCTTTATAGTGAGTTATTATGTTCGTGTTTCGCATTTAGAGAGAGATTAGTTGTTATTATTTAGTTTTTTAACATACTTTTTTAATGTTTTTTTTAGGTTCACGTGTAGTGAAGTAAGCAGAGAGAGCCTAGTGTAATGACACTCCGTTACCCCACTTTCTGCCGATTTCTGGAGGCATTGCATGTTCCTCGAGTGGGAATCGAACCTATAACATCTCGCGATTACCACCACACGCTTGTGTCCCCGTGCCATGCCGGCGTAATTATTTATTAAGCCTATTTATTAATTTATTCCAATTAAAATCATTGAATAGATAGAGGCCGTCGTGGTGCAGCGGCAGTGTATGACGCGATGCTCCTATATTTGATCTCTGCTCGGGGATATTATTATATTTATTTTCATTACCTCTCCCGGGAAACGCCACATAGTGCGGTGTTGGGTTCCACCAGGCAACACACAATGTATCCTAAATTGAGCAATGCATGGAGAGCGGAGTGCGTTTACACTAGGTTCCCTATAACCTTTCGTTCCCTTTAACGATAAGTTCCGCATAAAAGATATTTACATTCGATTTCTTTGTATAGCCGTTCTGTGACGTCACGGCCGTTTGAACGAACCTTCAATGGCTTACAATGAAATCGTGGAGCTCTTTTAGTATTCTACTTGTATTTTTTACTATAGTAGGATAGGCAGAGGGAGTCACGATGTATCCCGCACTATCCCGCATAACTATTGAACTGTATTTGTTTTTCTCTTTACAAAACTTATGCTACCCACATACATACTTATGGTACCCAATATTATTTATATTCAACATTCATCAAAAATACGGCCGTACTTGAAACCTGTTTCCATTATATTTTATTGTAAGATTGTAATCAATAAAAAGAAGAATAAACAATAAAAATAACAATAAATAAAGAATATTAAACACTAATAAAGATTGGAAATAGCCTTAATTCTACAGTCAAAGTAAACGAAGTCACGAGCGGAGCGCTAGCTAAATATCATTTCCATCAAAATTTCAATATTCGCCGCATCGCCAGGACGAGACTCGTATCGCACCAAGTTACTTAGTTCCGTACTTGATTTAAGACCGTAGTTTAACTATTTGCTGACTAGTTAAACTTCAGTTTGCAACTAATAGTAATGGCGATGTGGACTTTGATATATGACATTTTCTACCTATACATCAATATACATAATGGTCCGGTTAGGAAAAAGACGGTGTTGATATCCGCGATTTTAAAGCAATATTTTTAGATATGAATAGAAAATTGGGAAACGAAATGTCTCACATTAGGTTTTCTCTGTCTCCTCTGTTGTAAAGCGTATATAAGTGAAGATACAGGTTGATAATATTCCTAATAATAATTAGCTTCATTAAGCTGAAGAAATAAAAAATACATAAAAATTAAAAAACCCAGCATCCCACATATAAAAAACTAGAAGAAACGAGTCTTTTAAAGTAGTTAAATTAATTCATACATTTATACAACAATGAATTCCCAACCGTGTGCAGTAATCCTCTTGTTGTAGTAAAAAGAACAAAATAAAATTAAAAAAAAACATCATTTCATTTCATAATGCAACGGAAAAACTGAGATAACCTAGATGAAATAGCTTAAATATAATTTTTTTTATTGTATACAGTTTTTTTGGCATAATGTCTGTTTGTGCTTGTTAAGTATCTGACAGATGCTCACTTTAAAATGCAATATAAAGAAGAAATAAATGAAAATCATAATAGCGAAAGTTGTTTTTATTTTAGCTAAACATAGACTTGGAGGAAACGGAAATTTTAATTTTTACTATTTTCACTCCCCCGCCCTGTCCCTGATAGGAGAATCACGGCGTTGAGTTTTGCCACACAATGCAAGGTGTTATTGTCTATCAGCACTAGGTTCCCTTTGCTGGCCTTGCCATGTGGGATGCCTGGGAGGCCTTGCTGCTTGCGAAGTAACTTCTAAGAATTCCGTGATTTTAGCTAAAGTGTAGTTATTCCTACACCGATTTTTTTCTATTTATATCTATCTATATAAAGTATATATTATAAAGCTGAATAGTTTGTTTGATCGCGATAATCTCAGGAAGCACTAGCTCGAATAGAACAGTTTTTCTTGTGTTGGATAGTCCGTTTATAGGCTATATTACATAACATTCATTGACCTATGTATAACTCTTACTTATATATATTTTTACTTACTTTTGAGTTTTTGCCATGCGGACGAAGCCGTACGTAAAAGTAAGTAAGTGGGTCAGTGCTCACCGGTCGCGGACTATGTACGAATACATTTAATAAATATTTACATTTCCACTATGCCCTTGTAATTTATTTTATAACTAGCACAAAGCACATATGAATTATTATATAGTTTCAAGTAAAGCTTTCCATCTATGCGACGGTTTTTATCGTAGTTTCCACTAATAGACAATGTGATTATTTTTTAATATTTTCTTTCATCCTTGAAGTTACTACTGTTATAATAATCTAAAGGGAAAACATAATAAACATTATTTTTATAGAAAATTGTAATATAAAATGAGGTATCTATACAATTTTTCTTTTATCAATATCTTTAGGTCCCATAGGAAATGTGTCGCGAAACATGAATCTTTTAACTTAGATGTATTTTTTATATATATTATTTAACTTTGCGTTGTATCCTCCAGATAGGACGCCTAGAGTTAAAACACTCCGTTTCCCACTTTCCACCCAATTTTTCAAACATTGCATGTTGAATGGAGCAATTCATGAAAAAAATCATTCTCCCGAGTGGCATCGTATCCACGACCTAGACAAAAATAGTCTGACGAGGTGTTGTGCCGCTGCACCACGACGGCCTTCAAATGCATATTGTTTATATTGGCCTAAATTTCAAAAACAAATTTAAAATCAGCATATCAAATACGAAATATACACTACGGTGTTGCCATACAAAGTTATTTCTATACCAAATATTCTATACGTAACGCCTTGCTTGCATTCACGATATAACGTGGTGTGAATATCAATATGGTATCAAAAATGAACATTATGTTATAGTTGAATGTAGTCGACCCAAGCGGGAATCGAACCCACAACCGTCGGTTTTACTGTCAGACAATGTCACACCCTGTCAGACGCAGACGAACTCATTCATCTAGTTTTTTCATTTAATTTATTAATAGAAAATAAAAATATCCATTAGTTAAATTTGAGTCCAGTCATTAAAAACTATTTGTAGCCGGACCTAGACGGCGTAGAACGCTGATAGGGGAACACGTGTGGACTATGTCCACGTAAACGAAGTCAGCCTACTTCATGTTTAACATCAATTCTAATATTTTATTGAGCGTGATAAGCGTAAAACGTAATACCTATACCACGTTATCTCATTTATAATCTTAGACCGTAGTGGCGCAGTGCGCTTCACGCTGTATCACACATACAGCAGGTGGGCAGAGTAAACATAGTGTTAAGACACTTCGTTCCCCACACCACGCTTTGTCTTGATACCAGATCGAAGAAATTAAAATAATTTATTCCCCTAGTGGGACAAACCCACATTGTTTCCGATTTTCCATATTTTTGTTAATATAACTAAACTTAGAAGTAAATATTACGACTCACCGGTCTATTCGACGGCAGCGGACGCTTTCATATAAATATGCTTAATTCGAACACTTGTTATAAAATATTGTCAAAATGTCAGGAGGGAAGTATAAGATAGCACTTAATTACCATCATTTATTATTCCTCTTTCACATATACACACTTAAACGCACAGTATCAACAGTGACACTGATTTTAAATACTTGAACACCGTAATTACCCACCTTACGAGAGGCAGGATAGCGACGTACTGACCCAATTCATCAAAAACGTCACTTTTTATAGTTGTATATATGTATGTTGGGGTGAAATCTCCAACCGATCGAACTGTTCGCGCGATTTACTTGTGTAAATAAACTATTACTAATTCAAATATGTAAAATCTGCTAAATTAAAAATTTTAAAGTTAAATAAATTTTAGTTAAAGATATTTGAATATATAAATGAGACATATTAAACAAACTATAATAAACAAATCTGCCTTGCTATATCAGTTCTTGGAGTGAGACGAGTAGCGGAACTTAACGCCGCACTTTGCATAAGTAACTATATAATTACATGTCTGGGGGTATCGTCGTTTATCACCGAATCTGTTGTAATTAAAAAAAGAAAGAAAAAGAAAAGCTGTCTGAAAAATTTAATTCTCGAGTCTAATATCAAGTTTCACGCCTTATATTTTGTACTAAAAATGCTATTAATAGTAATACTATCGCTTTAACGACAATGTGGCGCAGCTAGGAAGTGTTTGACTGCACGCGATGGTAGTGAGTTCATGTGCCGCTGCGTCACGACGGCCTCTAGGAAATATAAATATTTTAACATAAAATACATATTTACAGAAGTCGGTTAGCAATATTAATTCTAACCTCGGCTACCATTACTGTACTGTAACTTCAACTACTTTGAATACTTTGAATAAAAATTTCCATAAGAAAGATACTGCTAATGCTAATTGCTTCGTTTTAACTAATTGTATGTGATTATTTGCATCATTTTACTTACACTAATTCAAATCTGAATTTAGTTGATAGGTAAAAAAATATATTTTTTAATATAAATATTTCAAATAATGATTATCGAACCCACAACCTCAGCGAGTGATGTTGTTTTCTTTCATTACTTTGTCCCGCATTATGAATTATTTCCCTTTCCCCGCTCTGGAAAGAAAAACCGCAGCGTTGAGTTCCGCTACCCAACACACGTATATCGAACTCAGGTGGAAGACTGCGTGTGAGGAAGACACTCGGTTCTCTCTGCCTATCCTGCTATATGCGGGATAAAGAGTGACTCTAAAAAAAGCATTAGTTTTCCACAAAAAATATCTCAAGAAAATATTATATTAAGTATAGAAATATTAATGGAAAATGTCAAACCAACTAAACTTACAAATTCGATAGATATTGACTTCAAGATAAAATAAGAACTTAATTAAAACTTTTCGGTGAAAGCAATATCGAATGTACTCTAATGTAGTTAAGAGTTGTGGGTTTGATTCCCATTTGAGGGAATGAATTATTTAATATTTTAATTTGTCTTGTTACACAATGTTTTGGAAATTTGACGGTGCTTAGAGAACGGAGCGTCTTAACATTGGGTTCCCTGTGCCTACCCTGCTATATGCAAGATACAACATGAAGCTAAAACAAAACTTAAATCAATACATGGAGATGGAAATTTCATGGTATGGGCAGTATAGAGTAAACAGAGAATTTGTTCACTGGCCTCTCTCTGCCTCACCGAATAAACCCATTAAATAAGTAAACATAACTAAAAAAAGAGAGTTAAAGTGAAAAAAAAGAGTGAAAGTAATTGATAATTAAAAACCCACGAAATAAGAAGTTCTAAGAAGCAAACAAAACGTTCAAAGCAACAAATCTCGATTAAGTTCACCTATCAAAAAAGCACTAAATTAAAATCAGTTCATCCGTTTAGGAGCTACGGTGCCACAGATAGACAAACAGACAGAGGTTGAAAAACAAAGTAAATTACGTCTCAAAGTGAACAATTAAATAAACATCTTAGAACTGTCATCTCTTTGTTTAGAACGAATGTGTGCGGATTGACCGCCTTACATGTTAATGAGATTGACAAATATTTTCAAAGAAAATAGAAGAGTTTTTAAGATTTTTAAGAAAATACAGAGATTTTATAAAATAACAAGTGGTTATAGACGTGACGTTTGTGGGTTCAATTCCAATTCGGAGGAATTAATTATATTTTGCTTCGCTGTGGAGTCTGGAAAGAAAACGAACCCTGGAGGTAATTTCCGAAACTCAACACTCCATGCGGAGTTTAACACGGAGAGAATTAAACTTCCATTCAAAGGAATGATTGTATTTAAATTATTTCGGCGTGGAGCTCCACTCTCTGATTTATTTTGATGGACATGGCATTCCACAGTTGCGTCGTATGTAGAAGGAAGTTCCTAAAAAAGAGTAATGTATCCCTGACTACTGGGTTACGAGATTCACGCTTTATCCCGCGTAACAATACGGGATAAAGCGTGAAATGCGAAATATCACTCAAGAATTTTTCGCACAAAAGATATTCAATGTTGGGGTCAATGCGACTTATTGTCACTTAATCTACTATCGCCACTTTCGTTGAATGAAATTGAAATTACACTAATCATATGAAATGGTCCTATTCATTATTAATAAACTCCCGTAAAGCTTATTACTAACATAATACTATACTCATATTACAAATCTAGTGCGTTTGTTTGGTTGAACGCGTTAATCTCAGTAACTACAGGTTCGATTTGAAGTCAGTGTATATATTGCGAAAGGCTATAACCTGCCAACTTCTACCTGCAGTCTCACCAGGTCTACCAGCTCTCTCACTGTCATGTCTAATTCTTAGTAATTTCCACTTCGACACGGGGGCGAAGTCGCAGGAAAATTATTGAAGAGTAATGCGTAAGTCTAATAAATAATATATATGTAAATATATATATTATTATTATATGTAAAACTCTAAGCTAATTTTTCCCAATCAAACCCATCTCTATCAATGATTGTCCCATACATTAAAAAATTCTTGATCTTCGCAGATTTTGATTGAAATATCACTCCAAAACACAAGTAGATTAAAAAAAACATTTGAATCTACTCATTTTTTAAAATAATTATTTTTATTTATCTCGTCAAATGGTTACCGTTAAATTAAAAATCATAAGAAATAATTAAAATATTCTTATTACTCTTATAAAAGAAACACATTACCCCACTGCACCCAAACGCTAAGTAAGCCAAGTACTTCAACACGACAAATCCTTGGCTCTAAGCTAGTCTTCGTTATTCGTAACCGGTTATTTCTAATTCAGACTTACATATTGTAGGAACTTAATCACATTTAGGCCGTAAAATCAATATATCTCTTTTTTTTTCGACATTACGCGATACCCTGCATGTAACAGGGTGGGCAGTGGGAGCCTAGTGTTGCGCTTCCACTCCACTTCCCACTTTCCGCCGAACTCTGAGGCTTTGGGTGTTGAGTGGCGTAAGTCAACGCTGCCCTTTGCACTGAAACTAGAGCTAAGAATTCCCCGAGTGGAAATCGAACCCAAAACCTGTCGCGTTTTGTCTCTCTATTTATAGATATATATCTTTAATAGGCAGAATAAAACATGTCTATAACAATCTATATAATATAATAATACTCGTTCTTTACCTAAGTAAAGACTACTAGAGACACAGACGAAACTACTGCATTTAGTAGCGGGAAAACAATTATTTCCCGCTTTCGTCGTATTTTTCAATTTATTTCTTAAAGTCCACATGGGCAATCTTGTCCCGCTACTAATCAAAATACATTTTCTTAAAACAAATATATGAAAAGTTACGTCACTGTCAGTTCCTTGCATGTATGTCCATTACAATAGCGTTAAGTGGACTAACAAGTTTGCCATTTGACACCATTGCATCGTCTATATGTGCCGTTGACTATTTTGCAGGAATTTTGATAGGAAAATTTAAAATTAAAGTGTGACTATAGACGCGACGGTTATGGGTTCGATTTCCACCGGGCATAATATAATTGTTTTTTAATTCTAGTAACAAGATTAAGCGCGGCGTCGAGTTCCGCCACTCGACATGCAAAACTTTGACGGTTGGAAAGTGGGTAACGGAGTCTCTTAACACCAGGTTTCTTTTGTCCACTCTACTATATACGAGATGTAGCGTGAAATTAAAAATATATATTAATATAAATATATGATTAATACAATCTGAGTGAAGTGAATGAAGCAATTATCATATGTTCTTAGTGGAAATGCAAATTTCCGACGAGGTCAGGTCAGGCGTCCGTACCTCGTTATATTCACATAATATAATATTTACATATATACATATATTCATAAAAAACAAGACAGCGGTGAGATTTTTGTTTAATTTTTCGTATATATTTTTTGTTAAAATGACCATCAACTATTTTTTTTTGAAATATTTGTATTTTGATTAATATTTCTATCTATACAGAACATATTAAACTTTTCCTCTTTTTTTACTAAATGACTGATAGATGCATAAATTTACGGGACTTAGAAAATAGAAATTTTATATATATTTAGTTTAGTAAAAGTTAGTTTCTCTAGCAATTTTGGCTTAGTCCCGTTCCTCTAGAGTAACGGGAAATCCTCTCACTGGTCTCCTATTCTCGTAAAGGACTTTACATACCAGATTTCAGCATCCTACGCCGCGCCGTTGTCTGTCAGTCAGTCCTGTATCACCTCCAACCTTCATAATGTATATAAAAATCATACTATCTAACTTTTAAAGTATATATGTTTATGTATATATGAAGATATTAAATATTGTACAAAACCACCTTGAAAAAGTGACATCATAAGCTATAGAAACCACTAGAACTATAAATTAAAGAAAAAACCTTTCGAAATCAATTAAAATCTATTTAAACATTGGATAAAATGTAATTTGTTTAACATCGTGGCGCACTTCAAAAATGATTGTGGGTTCGAATCCCACTTGGTGAAACTACTTATGAAAGTAACTTAATGGGCCTTGTCTATCAGAGCTATGAACACAAAATGAAACAACATTCAAATAAAATATAACTCATTCCCTCGAGTGGGAATCGAGCTCATAAACGTCACCTTTATAATCTGACGCCGTCACTTCGCATTTCACAACTAGTGTCACTGTATGTTTTTTGAGCTATTCGCTGTTTCCTGCACGTAGCAGGGAACCTAGTCTTAAGATACTCCGTTCCCCGGTGAAGCTTTGTCTCGACACCAGATTTTTTTTATTTTTGATTATGAGATTAACGCTGTTGCATTTTACAGCGACACCGGATTGAATAAATAAAAATACTAGACATTTTATTACTTCGAGTGGATATCGAACCCACAACCGTTATGTCATAGTCACACACTAGTGTGTACCACAATGCCTACCACGACTGGCCTCTCGCTAATAGGTATAACATAATTATTTAAATAGTCCAAAAAATATTACATAATCATTCGACGAACTTCCTCAAACGACAATAAGGTCAGGTCTCAACCGCTCGTCGTTCAAATAATTACTATGTAAGAATATGTATGTATTAAGGAAAAACAACTTGTTTAACACTGTTATTAAACAAAAAAGCAATAAACTATGTGATGTGGCGTTTTATGATTGAGAGACATGATTGGTAGTGAATTCGATTCTATTTTAGGGGAGTTTGAAGTTTGTAATATAAATGATTCTTAGATAAGTTAGTATTAGGTTCAATTTTTTTGATGGAGTGATTTAAGAATATTATTTATAAATATAATTAATGCTAATTATACGTAGTAAAAGAAGATTAGCATAGCTTAAAATTTATGAACACAATGTCTCAAAAATTCGGTAGAAGGCCGGGAACGGAGTGTCTTAACACTAGGATCTTTGCATACTCTACCATATTCGGGATAGTGTAAAACTAAACATAGTGTACAACTAACATAACATAACAAACTTCATAAATAATGTATAGATATTCAAAGTAATTATAACCAAGCTAAGTTACATGGTTATCGGTGTGTACATATTTGTATGAGAAATACAAACATATACGCCCTGATGGATGAAATTTGCAATGGTCGCTTAATCGTCATAACATCAATTAAACCACACCCTTTACTTATTATATATGCATTTTTTGCAGATTCAGATTTTTTTACGTATAGCAGAGAAGGCGGAGGGAACACGACGTTTAAGACACTACATTGTCCACTTTCCAACCAATTTTCGAGACATTACATGTTGAGTGACATACAAACAAAAAAAAGTAACGTAAAATTACAGGCAACTAATTTCGGACACGACAATGCGCCATGTGTCATCCTAAAAAGTATAATAGGATTGTTGCTCAATTGTAAAACTAGATACTCCAGATATAACCGGCTGAGACTTGCACTTTTTGACCATTTTTCAACGACCGCATCCTCATTAAGGCATTACGTATCATTTTTCACATTTGTCAGTTCAAAGTAAGGAGTTCTCTAAACTGTCAGTCAGCGCAGCGTTAGCTTTACGCTCATTTTTCTAAATAGTAGAAAAAATAATCTATTCATTTTTTTGTTTTTACTTTATTTTTTAGTAATGAATCACTAATTATAGATTAGATTAATATTAAAGTGGATATGCGAAACTTAACGCTGTTAAACTTAGTGAACTCTACATATAAACATACAAAAATTGAACCAACAGTCGTCTTGAACAGTCCTAATAACGTCACAATCTTTGCAATCACTGAAAAAAGTCTTAAAATAGCTAAATAAGCTAATTTCATTCTCTACGAAAGGTCTTAATAAGCCTATATGTAGATATTTCAGATACAATACAAGACCGAAGAGAAAAAAATATTCGAAAAATGGGTAACGGAGTGTCTGAACACTACGTTCCCTTGCCTACCCTCCTCCTCCTCTACGGTAAAGAGCAGGAAGCTGCTTTTTTATATAAACTATAAAAAAGGGCAAGGGGATGAGTTAAGCAAAATTATCCCAGGGTCAACAACCTATAACATAAACAATTTATTCCTAACATCATTCAATAAAATCGAATGATACAATACAATAACGGAATAAGAAATACCTAAGCTACCTTCGCCCAAGGACGCTGAAGGTTATTGTCTGAAGACTATCGATTTGGACAATAATGCAAACATCGCCAATTTATATAGAAGGCCGTCGTGACGTAGAGGCACAAGCGTGCGATTATAAACACGACGGTCGTAGGTTTGATTCCATTTTCATAAAATTTTAATTTCCTCGCTCTGGCTCCTACGCAAATTCACGGGGTTAATTCCGGCACTCAACATGCAAGGCCTCTAGAATCGGGTGGAAACTGGGGTACGGAAGTGACTTAATAGAGAGCGGAGTGTCTTCACACTAGGTTCCCAGGTTTCGTCTGCCCAGGTATATTATACTATTAGACGACCATCAGAATATTTAGAGTCTGTCCCACTGCGCCATAATACTCAAAATAAAATTAATATAAAAATTAAATAATAGAAACAAATATTCCATTGTATAATACAATTCTATTTGATAAGCTTTACTATTTAGTGAATACAAAATCAAATTTCAACTATTTCATTCAATACGTGCATTATAACAATATATCTATCATTTGGTAAACAAAAGCTGTATTTTTATTTTATGAATATAATATAATAATAATAATTTAAATATAAAAAATGTTTACTATTCATCTATGCCTACATACGAGTACTCGTATATTGTATGAAACTTCCGTCACTGAGTTTGAGATTGACAGACAACCCCGAGGCCGGTATTATGCGGCGTTGAACGCTGAAATTTACCACGCAGACAGGATAAATTGCATTAGACATAAATAAATAACAAGTACACCAGAACTAGAAACTTAAATATAAACCTAATATATATCCTAACACAGCTTTGAACCCGAAACTACTATCAAAATAAGATGAACTATAACTTTCATATTAAATGAATGCGGATGACGAGAAAACACGCAAACTCAACGCACTATCTGTACCAATTGATAAGAAATATAATTGTCGTGCAAAATCACTCGCCTCCTAAACTGATAACGCTACGAATGTGACAGATTGATAAGACATAAAAAAATATATGTATTTATTTATGTGTATATCTTATAAGTAGGTACTAACAATTTGTTTTCCTATTTGGTTAACCGTAGATAGCTTAGTGATAAGCCGCTTCGTCAATCTTTAGTTTTAACCACGTTTTTTTATAAATAAATCAGTTTCACTCTCTATCCCGCACATAGCAGGGTAGGTAGTGTTAAGACACTTCCCGTGCGCCACTTACCGCTATTGCGTATTGAGTGGCTGAACTCAACGACCGGCTTTTGTTTTGTCCCAGACCGAAGAAAAAATGAAAATATTAATAAATAAAAATTCATTCCCCCGAGCGGGGATCCAACCCATAACCATCGCGTTAAAGTCACACTATAGCTTACCAGCGCCATGACGGCCTCCGTCTTTTTATTAAAAACTAAATATTTTGTACGAAACTAGCCACAGGTATAGTGGGTTGAAACCCACATCGAAACGATTAAGGTGATGTAATATAGTCTACAAACTTCCTCAATAAATAGACTATTGGAAGCAGTGTAGTTCTTGAGATTAGCGCATTCAATCAAACATAGTCTTCAGTTATGTAATATTAGTATAATTAATGTCGGTGCTAACAAACAAACATACGTATTTCTAAGTACCTATATATAAATAGATAAGTTTATAGTCGACGTGTGAATAGATAACTTTTAATTGTTAAAATTGAACCCAAGACCACCTGCTTAGATCGAACTATAAATAAACAATACTATGTATTAAAAACTAGCAGCTTCATACTTATTCACACATGGTAGGGAGAAAAAAACTAGTTAGGACAGTCCGTTTCCACTTTCCTCCTAATGTTCAAGTATATGTTGAGTGTCGGAACTTAACGCCGCGTCGTACCTATCAGAGGGGTATATTGAAATATTTTCCCCTATATTTTCCTCTAATGGAATTTGAATCCACGGCCATCGCATTTACATTCAGATGCTCTTCTAGTGCGGCGCAACGCTCTATAATTTTATTAATGACTAAAAATATATTTATTTGTATAATAACTACCTATACTATGTTCTTATCAGAATGTTCTTGTAACCTGTGCAATGTAGGTCATTTTAAGTAATTCAAATTTAATTTTAGAAATATCTTTTTTGTTTCCCGATTTAGTAAGGCAAAGCGCAGCGTTGAGTTCCGTAGACCGAATGGAAAGTGTAAAATGAAGTGTCTCTAACAATAGGGGGAGGGCCGAACCACACACCACCACATCACAGAAATTTCACTAACAAAATAGACCTGAAAAACTGAAAAAGCCTTCACCCACATATTTAATAGATATGTTCATATCTATTAAAAGCTAAAGTCTGAAACAAGAAAAAAATCTCCAGATATGCCCATGGTGGTAAATACGAAAGGAGCAAAAAACTGGACTAATTTTATCAAACAAAACTACACCGTTTGGAACGTTCTCAGATGATCCTCGTAAAATCTAGTTCGATCGAGAACCCATTTTGCAAGTAGCGTTGTAGCCGCGAGTGGGTGTTCCCAATTAATAATTTCTTTAGACACGATTTGTTACTAGAATAAGATATATTATATACCTACATCATGTTATTTTAGAATTAGTTTTGATCTTCATTAATTGATTTTTTTTTATTATATCTCGGTTGTATAAAACATAAAACTCTTTAAGAAAGTAGAGAAATAATGCGCCAAAATGAAAAACAACTGTATATAATTTGAAAGAATATCAATATATGTAATATTATTTAGATTATTCACATTTATAAAATATAAGGTATAGAGTCATATTTCTTACTTTTTAGCCCAAACCAAGCATCGAACCTACATCCTCATTAATCGCAAAAGGTAAACCACTTCACCAAAGACATTCATTAAGGAAAAGTCACGTACTAACTATAAATTGTTTTTTCCTTTTAATACATAACTTTAGTTAACTCATAATAATTACTACTCCGCGTGAGAATATTTCAAGTTTTTGGCACCTCGGTTTATATCAGGTGTCCCACAAGGCTGTTACTTGAGGACACTTTTTCTTTGGCGTGTCAAAGACTTTGGCCGTTTCATATAATTTATAGCAACTTCTCTTTATATTTTTTAAATATAATCACTTGTTTTCCACAGTGTTGTTATACGTTCTAAGTTATGTAGTTTTTATTATTCCGTAGGTTTTAAAATAGTTTTACCACGATATAATGCCTCAAATTTATCATTATGTTATTTTATTCGATACATTAGAAAGTTTTCCATCAGCACATTGAATATTTTTTTTGAATATTTTAATTTGTAACGAGAATCACATGTTTTTTTAAATTTTAAAGTAAAATTTACTAAACACGATAACAGTAAAGTATTTTTGTCTCACTTCTTTATCTAAAGTATATTTCAGAATTGTATTTTCGTTGTCACTGTGAACTAATCTATTTAATAGTACACGACATAACGCAAATGTTGACGCAAAGGACGCCTAAAGTAGTCTACAGTTTGAAACCCTGTCAGCGCTATCTGATAAGACCAAGTATACTCGTATCTATGAAAAATGTGGTCTTGGTTTATATTAGTAGTTCAATACACGTTGTATTCAA
The DNA here is from genome assembly GCA_001486225.1 of Heliconius pardalinus sergestus. Classification (NCBI taxonomy): domain Eukaryota; kingdom Metazoa; phylum Arthropoda; class Insecta; order Lepidoptera; family Nymphalidae; genus Heliconius; species Heliconius pardalinus. The sequence continues at coordinate 7,605 of FASU01017811.1, read as the reverse complement.
TTGTCACAATAAAGCTATATATAAAATATTCAGTTGTAATGTTTACGTTGTTCTTCAGAATGTCAGTAGCACATTGAAATATCCAAGTAGCGGAAGGCAATCTAAATATATCTAAATCGGTGTCGAGTCGAAACTCTGAACTATTCGGAGGATTATTTACGATCGTCCAGCGGCGCTCCGTCTATTGTACCGATTCAGCCACAATTTACAGCTGAAAACTGTCGGGTTCCAAAAAAATTTGGGGATCTAAGGTCGACTATTGATCCAAGATTGCTGGAAGTCGCACCACGGCGCCGACTCGTTCCGCATATTAACACTGATCACCCAAATCTTGGCGTAAGATCGATCTTCGCGAACCCCTTCCACGGCCGTCCCCACATCCGTACTCATCACCCATAACCGTAGTGCTATAGCGATAGCCTATAGAGTGACTGCGGCAAAATTTAAATGTTAGCGGAACTTTGGTAAACTTACCGTTTCCGTTTATTAGGGGGTAGTCGTCGTCGTGCCGGCCTATGTACGTCTTCAGCGGGGTGTCCGTGAGGGAGGGCGACGATCGGTCCCTGTCGCTCATAATAGTCACTTACTAACACTTGGTGCTCGATAAGGAGACGGGGTGACGCCGGCCCCGCGCACTGACGACCTACGGCCCGCGGCTCGCGCGGCGAAATAATGCTCCAAAAACCAACGACTGTGTAATCAATTCGTCGGTATTGCGCTCTCGTGTGTGGCGACATCTGTAAGGCACTGTCTAGTACTGCCTAGTACTGTCTAGTACTGTTGAGTTGTGCAGAGATGGCGTTGAGGTTTGGTTGGTGTGAGCGATGAGAGATGTCAGGTTTGTATGTATTTATAGTTTGCTGGAAATTTTGCTCTATGAAAAATATTCTTTAAAATATCTTAATTCTTTTTTTTGTTCATCTTCCTGCCTTTTCCCGCACAGAACAGCCAGAGGAAACCTAACGTTAACTGTTGAGACACTCCGCCCCAGCTTCCCGCCGATTCTTTGCTTGTAAAGTTTAATGATACGCTTCGTCTATCGTAGATATATAAATGAAATAAATATATACAATCCTGAGTGGGGATCGAACCCACAACCAACTTTACCAGAATTCGCCACGACGACCTCAAGGCGTCTTAAAGGAAAATAGTATTAATAAAACACTTATTTTTCACTATTTTGATTTTTTTTTATTAATTTTAATAGTAACAATTTAGTGCGGGATCTATTCTTACAATTTCAAAATCTTATCAGTCAAGATACAGGAAATTTTTAATTAATATATTGAATATTTTAATTTACATTAGGTAGATAGATTTACACAATATTATGCATAGTTCTCAAACAACAAAAAACATGTTAATTATTACCTTGGAACATTTTTTGTTTTCTTTTTGTAAAATTCCATTAATATTCTTTAGTCTCTTAAAATAATAATTATTTATTTTTATAAAAATAGCGCTTTAAAGTTAGATTGTATTATTTTATTAACGTGAAATGTGAATGAAAACAATAGAAAAAATAAACACTGACGTCATGAGAATCGAATCCATGAAAAATACTAATATTATATATTCTACTTTTTAGTTTTTGATTAAATTTGTGCATAGAGGTGTAGTTTTGAAAATTTTGTATTTTTTTTTATTTTTATTTCATGCGTTGTCAAACGCACAGACGGATAAATTAAATAGGCTTAGATTCCCACCAACATAGAGTTTAGTATTTATTTTGTAATTCCTTCGCTGCGCCCCTTGGAACTGATGGAGTTTAACTCTGTCTGCCCTCTTGTTGCTTTCCTCCTGGTTATTTATCGGTGGAAATACAAGTAGGTATGTAGTTTACTCTTGCGAGTTCAACGTAGTCCTTCATGTGGGAACCAGTCTTTAAGCGCTATTTCATCTTAAAGTCCACACTAGTCTAGCATTTGTCCTAAATAACGAAGAATAAAATACAATACACGAACGAAGGGACCAACTATTCATTTTAAAAATAATAAAAACTTTCTATAATAGTTTAAGCAATTTATTATAGGCATTATAACAGTAATAATGGAGTATTTAAAATTTGGTGCACTGCTGTCGAATATGAACCTGTTCCATTCGTCTTCAAATCCAGGGTCGACAGCGTCTGGAGGGAATGTTACGGGGAAGCTCGTCGTAACTGAACGTCGCTGATTGAGATAAGCTTTGATTTCTCGCACCGCTACACTTGTTTTAGTCGTTGTTGTTGTTTCTGAAATTATATTAATTATAATAAACACGTCATTTATATAAATCATAATAAATAGCCTAATTTAGATTGTCGACCATCGCCGTGACGATTGTGGATTCGATTCCCATTCGGGGGAATGAAGAAGGGTATGTATGAAGAGGTTGATGACAGTGGACGAGGCGAAAGAGGTATGTAGAGACCGTAGCGTTTGGCGCTCCGTTCTCTCTGACTACCCCGCTAGGGATAAAGCGTGAAGCTAAGCTACATTACATCCAGCCTAGTATGTCTCTCAACTCAGTGTGCCTGTTGGCAAAGGCCTCCTCTATCATTTTCAAATAACTTAGTTTACTGTGAGGCATCAGCCAGGATCAATCTCTGAACCCACTAGTGCCCCGAGCTCTAATCACCATGTGAGGTACTCCCTGAATTCACACTTACGAGGAGCTCATGAGCAGGATTCCTCGTTATAGAAAGATGGAATTGCTAAATATGGGTCACATTGAGCAATCTCATCTTTCCGAGCATTAAACTTATTGACCACATTTTATTTGATAATTGCTCATTTTTTGTGAGGACTGTACCTCAAAAAGCTCCTTAGTCAGTCTGCCCTTGACTACATAGCTCTAAAATGCAACACCATACGTGGGCACCTTCATGAAAATTAAGATTACGAGACATTGAGCGTTGAGTTGCGGAAGTGAAAGCTGCGTTTATTCTACCAGAGTGGGAAAACGGCTCCAAATTGAAGATTCGTAGATAAACAAAAAGTAAAACCAACTTCCATAATAAATAGTTATAATTAACACACAATAAGTTTATAACAGTTTTTAAAACAACAATAAATTACAATATAACAAAACATATTTAAATACTATGTGTAGATCGGAACAGACCCCACTATTATCAAGTAGAGATACATCAATATAATCACAAATCATCTCATCCCAGTTATCTGTAAGTTCTTGGATGCTGCGCGCCCCAGACACAAGCTTGTGTCTCATAAGTTTCTTGGCCTTAGCAACTCTATCTGGTGAATCTTCGAAAACTTCTCTTGCACGTAATTGCACATTGTCATTGGGTTCAACTACCACCACTGTCTGCATTTTTTGTGTCACTTGCATCAGCACTGGTGGTTTAGTAGTTGCGTTTCTCACGCTATCCTTCTTTTGGGACTTCAGAATGGATAGCCTAGATTTTTCTGCTAATGACATATTGGATGCGTTTGAACTTTTATTTTTTTCTTTGTCGATTATAATGGCAGCAGAACCATGAATATTTTTATCTTCAGATTTAAGTGCTATATTGGCACGACGGTAGCTTGTAACTATTTCTTCGGGTAGAATCTCACTCGAAGACTCCGTTGAAATATTTTCCACTGAACACATAAACCCACTGTTAGATTTTTTCAAATGTTATTTTAAACAGTATCACAAAAAAACTTAATTTCCCGAAAAGCGAAAATGATAATAAATTTCCTATTACTGATCTTAAAGTAGATAAAAAATAAAGATTCACATTTACCTGTGGTCCGACGCAATAGTTCTGGAAGTTTATGTTTAAGATTATTGACTCTTTTCATATCAAAATATTCATCATCTTGTGCATAATTTTTTAAATTGAATTTCCTCTCCTCCGGTAGGGGAGCTCCTGCTCGTATTCTGCCTCCACTCCCACTCCGTCGTCCATCAATACGACGTTCTTCAATTTTTCTTTCTAAATCATCATTAGATTCAATACTTTCTATCCGTTCTTGACTTAGAGTTCTATCTCGGGCCTTTCTCCTAATTATTTTTTGGGTCGTATACTTGAAATCTAAATCTGATTCAATTTCAATTTCATCTTTTTGTTTTTTTGGGAAATCATTGTTTATATCTATATCATCATATTGTCGTTCGTAATTGCTAAATCTTTTATTTTCGGCTGCTAAACGTTGTTTACTTTTTGGTCGATGTTTTTGAAAGCGACGGTTGGATCTGAATTTGGGCATTAAATTATCGTTCGGATTTAAATCGACTCTGACATCACTTTGTTTTGGTGCTTTCTTTCTACTGCTTCGCTTACGCCAAGATTCTCCTTCAGTATCAGCAGGTGTATCTATTCTATCTGAGAATAAAAAAAACTATTATCCTTGTGATATTTAGTATTATTTTTAAGTAACGTAACATTTCTATCGACCTTGTAAATCATCTTCATATCTGTAATCCAAAGACGGCGCAGTATCCGGTGAATGATCTTTGTAGTCATCTGATATTGGCATTACTTCTGAAGTATCGTATTCTATATTGTATTGTGGCATCTTGACTCCTGAGTAATCTCCATACCGTGCAGCCCCAACAGACATCAAACATACAATCCCTATCACCCAGCTCATATTATTTCTGCTTAAAATGTATTATTTAACCGTAAAAATCTTACGATTATGTAAAAATAGCGGAATTAACAACATAATTCAAAGCTGTGACTACGAATTTGACAATAAAATCATTAATGACTAATAAAAGCAAGTGCTACCTGTTTAGTTACTGTTATTTTTAAACTATTTTGTGCCAGCAATCAAATCGGAATTTTTTTTTTGTCATTTATTATAATATCGTAGCCTAACTCAATTTTAATAAATAATAAAGATAATTGCGCATTTAATAGTTAAAAATATTTTTTTTTATTAAATAACCTCCCACTATTTTCTTAAATAAAGATAATATATTAAAAAATATCCATAATTAAAACAATGACTTTGAATGGTGTCTGGTTGAATACAATTAATCAACTGTCAATGTCCAATTTTTAATAGAAAACTAGATTTTCTGACATCTTTTATTTGTAATTTTAGGAAAATGTTATAGATAAATTATTAATATTTGTATTTTACATAAAAATTCCCTTATATTTACAATGGATTGACAAAGATAATGGTTGGAGATAAAACAAAAGGAAAAGAGTGTGATGATGGCAAGGAACCCGTATGGGAATGTCCCCCTATTAAAAATATAACCCATCCTTTGGTAAATATTAAACTTAGTAATTTGAAAATCTCTATGAGTAACGCATATTATACCAAACGGCTTATCATTAAATATATTAATTATATGAAATATATATATTTAAATATATAAATATTTCAGCGGTACTATGAGTTTACTCCCGAAGAAATTAAAGCTTTAGAAGAATGTGACAAGGAAAGTTTTTATCAACGTTGTTTACCTTTTAGTACGCTATTCGGGACACTTACGTATCTAGGAGTAAAAAAAGGTGAGAATTTTTAAATTATTTACATATATTTACAATTTCAGAGTAAGGTAATGCAATAATTTAGGCAAAAAATATCATGCATATGTAATAATTAGTAATTATGTTCGTATTCTTCGAGAGCATTCCAGTTAAAAGGTAATTAGTTTAAGAATTGTTACATTACATTAGGATTTTTTACTTTTTGCATGAATCTTTAGTATTATTGCGAGATAAGCAGACAGAATTTAGTTTTTCACTCCATTGACTGCTACGACGACGTCAACAAAAAGGTATGTTTACTTTTTTTTAAGTACAATACAATAGAAGCTTTAATATTTTGCCCAATAAAAAAAAAGTCAATAGACAATATTTTAAAAATGCACTTGGTAGGGACGCCGTAAAAGCTTCATAGAAGTAAGAAGTTTTTGTTAATAAAAAAATATACCTGTATATATTATTTAAAATTGATTTTTTGAAAGACGTCCCCTCCCAAGTTCTTACTTCTGTGAATGTCTTTTTTTAGGCTTTTTGAAACGAAGTCCCCATTTTGGTGTGTTCCCTAAAGTAATAATGGCGGCTTTGGTGGGGCACTTGTATGGACGCTTATCCTATATACCGGATTGTGAACGTAAGCTTCGTCGCCTCCCTAATAACAGTCACCTCGGCGGCGTTATGAGGAAATATCATATAGAAAATAATCCACCAAAAAATCCTAAAGGCCGCTGATTTTGTTTGATTAATAAACTATTTACTGAAAATATTAATTTTTATTTTATATCTAACTTGGCTAATACCTCTTTAGATTTTTTATTATTACCAAATATTAATTAAGAGCTTCAAAAACAAAAAAGAATAACTTACACAATATGTCAATATAATATAGGCTTAACTGAGAGATCATCTGTGCCTATGAGAAAGTGCACTCGATCTGTCAAATTCAAAAACCTAAATGTCAACTGTCAGATAAGATTATTAAGATTTCACTTAATCGTTGAATATATCTCATTTTAAACTCTTATAAGACATTTTAAATATAAAATAAGTTTAAATACATAATGGGCGATGCAAATATATATGGACACGGCGAAGCGGCAGTTGGTCCTCAGCCGCCGGTAAGGTTATGTTACGGCGTTTTTTGTACTATTTAGATTAAGGTCTAGCTTGAAAAAACGGAGTTTCTAAGTATTTTTTATCCAGACGCAGCACAAATTTTCACAAGATGAGCTACGAGTACTTCAGGAGTGTAATGCAGAAAGTTTCGTACAACGTTCGTTGCCTCTCGGAACTGCGTTTGGTCTTAGCGCCTTTTTCGGCGTCCAAAAAGGTCTGTTTATAAATATATTTATTGTTATATGAGAATAAATGCACTTTAAGGTTACTTAATGTTACTCACAAACTGTCTATTTTTTATGATTATGGTTTTTTGGTTTTTATTTACTAATTAAATATATGTGTCATATTTGTCTATCTATATTTCAATCTCATAGTTAGATTCTTTAAAAATATTATCATATTTTACATATGGTTTGAGATTTAATTCCCTGTGATACTTTAGTGTTATGTAATGTTTGGTTACTTTACAATGTTCAATTTTTTCGTTGTTAATTGGTATCTCCCACATATAGGAAAGTATCAGAGAGAAATAGTGTTAAGGAGCCTTGGCACAATGGCCAAGTAATCACAAATGCAACAGTTCTCTATTCTCTACTTTTATCTTAATTTTTTTTCATTATTCCAGGTCACCTAAAACCTAATCCTAGATTTGGTGCCATACCTAAAGTGACGTTGGCTGTCATAGTTGGCTATTTCATAGGAAAACTGTCATATCAACAAGCATGTGCGGAAAAACTGATGGCTTTACCTAATAGTTATATAGGGCAGCTGCTGAGGGAAAAGAAAGAGGGGAGATCCGGGTAAGATTGTTTACGTATCATAGCATACATATCTTTAATTATGAAGCAAATTTGTGCAAATTTTGGTACTTTTGATATGACTAATAGGGAAAAGTAATTTTGATATCCATGATATACTTTTATTATACAGAGAATAAATTTTACATTTTTAAATATAAGTTATTATAAAAAAAAACACAAATATAAATATAAAAAACACTTCCGAGGTCGGGACAAGGGTCCAAGTCTAGGGCTCCAGAGAGAGGAACCTCC
>FASU01017772.1:0-11101 GCA_001486225.1 Heliconius pardalinus sergestus | reverse complement strand
TCGAATCCACAACCAGTCGGTTTTCCAGTCACACTTAGTGCCCCTGCGCCATGATTGGCCTCAATACTACAACTCAATATCAAGAGGTTTAGATCATTATTACAATTGTATTCAATTCTATTTTGATTTTTATTTATCATCAATTTTAGTTTTATTCTATAAGACATGTTATATAATCTAATTATACAAAAATAACAATTTATTATTCTTTACGGAGCAAACTACAACGTAATCAATTAGAATATATAGTTGCACATTTCATGTTAACATTATCTTTTGGTACCCTAACATACTAGTCGTATGGTTGGACATTACAAGAATATATAACCCCTAAAACTCCCAACAGAATTAAGCGCAGGCGGCCCTGGCGCCGGGGCGGGGGGCAAACGGGCATCTGAAGCCCTACCGCGAGATAAACAACAACATCGACCTTCCCTCATATCCATGTTAGTGGGACGTGCGCCGAGGACACCTGACCATCCAGCTCCATTATCCGCACCGAGGGGTAAGATTGTATAATTGTAAAAAAGCGCCTTCGCGCTTTTTCCCGTATAGCAGAATAGGAAGAGAGAACCTAGACAATTCATTCCTTGATATACCCACTTGGTGCCTAATCTGATATTTTCAGGAAATAACATATTGAGTGGTAGAGTACTCAATACCTAGGTTTGTCTACCAGAGCGAGAATGAAAATAAATATTATTATTATTAATTTGTAATATCGTCCCCCCCGTGGGGTTTAAGCCCACAAAGGATGTATTTACAGTCAAACATTGTGCTGCTTGTAATGAGAAAATTTACTTAGTTTAGTATTTGATGGTGCATTTCAATAGTTTCCAGTCCAAGATATATATATGGCAAATACATAAGATAAGAAAATCCTTATTTGTTGTGAGATCTAGCGACGTTTTTTTTTTTAATTAAATAATTTAGTTAAAAGTTTATAGTTGGGTTTCGCCACTCAACACGCAATGCCTTCAAAATACGACGGAAAGTGGAACGAAAACTGAGGTATCTTTATTTAGGAACGGAGTATCATAACCCTATTATGTGTGGGAAATAGCGTCAAACTAAAAAAAAAAGCTTAAATAAAAGTAAACTTTAAAGAGTTTACTTTTATTTAAGAATATAAATGGAAATCACATATATTTTTACAGAATCACTGTCAAGTAGTTCTACCACAAGCCAAGCAGTATATGATCTCGCTTCCAATAACAATGGAAATATCAATACTAATATTAATGCTAATATAGGTACAGTAAGGTTTTATTAATATTCTAATTTCAACATCTTTACTGTTATACATATAATGAGATATATGTAAAGAGATTTTACGCAATTCATTGCCGCACTTTGTCTTCTTACTAGGGAATTCAACGAAGATATGAAAATAATACGTACCTCCGAGTGAAAATTGAAACCACAACTGCGCTACGACGCCCCATCTGTCTTTTTTTCTTAAATGCCACAATTTAATAATAATTGACTTGTTAGATGCCACAATATTTTTTTATATCTTTAATGTACAGAAATGACTTTTCCATCCTTTTATATAATATAGAGAAGAGATAATAATATATGATGTGATTTTCTATTACAATAGGTACAGTAAACAACAACTACAGCAGTGATCAAAAATGTTCAACGAGCACTCCGCCGTATGGAAATATTCAAACTAAACTACGGTTCATGTCATCTGTGGAGTTTAAGTTGACTTCGGGTAATATAGTTAATATTATTCTTGCTAAAATTTACTACAATGTTATTCTCATATTAAATAGCCTGTTCTGGGTTCGATTCCATAGAGGGGAATTCAGTGATTATTAATTATTTCCATTTTCCCGCTCCGGTAAGACAAACATGGCATTGAGTTTAGTTATTTAACACACAATGTATTTATGATTAAGCGATGCGTAAGAAACGGAGTGTTAGTACACTCCGGCAGACAGGGCGAAGGGCGTGTAGTATAATATTTGGATATACTGGTGAGTGATGGGGGTAGATAGGGGGAAGAGGTAGAACTGTCAGAGAGACACTTGACACTGGAACTGCGTCTGCGCCGGACGTGTTTCGTATCACACCAGGTTACCGCTTTACCCAGCACAGGGCCTTATTGTAAATGCAGGATATAACGTTAAGCTAAAAAAATATATCTACATAGTTATTTTAAGGTTATTATTAATGATGAATGAAAAGCCTATTCAGAAATCTTTTAAAATAAATTTTCTATTAAATGTAACAAATGAAACACAAAATGTTTTTTGTTAAAAACAAAGTAAATTTTATACATTGTTTTAATACATACGTATATTCCAGGTGAAACATCTCAAACACCACTATCCCCAGTGTCAGCAGTCTCCCCGTTATCCGTTGGCGAATGGGAGGAAGCGGAAATAGAAGAACGACCTCGGTTACAGCGCGCGCACGGACCTTCCAAGAAGACGTTCAAGTTTAGACGCAGTCGGAATGCTAAGATTGAGGTGGGGTGGTTAGAGTTGTTTGATTATCAATATTTTTTAGGAAGGTTTTTAAGTGAATAATAAGTTACAGTTATAAAATTAATTAACAAAAATAACGTGACTATCTTATTAAAATCGCCTATATTAGTAGGCGATTATAATTTAGTTGTATACTACGATGTGACATGGAATATACGGGAACTAGCGTCAAGGACACGGGGTGTAAAGGAGCATGAAGTATATCAATACAGTACATATATATTTATAGTGTGCGGGATTACCGTCAGAAAGAAGGGGAAGCCAATAATGAGTAGGAGAGAAAAAAAATCCTCTGCACCCGTCAGATTCTTTTTTACTTGACTGTCCGCGCCTATTAGACCGATTTGTTAAAATAATAATAATAATAAATAATTCCACCGCTATATTGACTAGCAGGCCACGCACGCCCGCTTGGAGTCGGACGAGTGCTCGTCGCCGTGTGGAGAGGGCGGGGAGTTGCAGGGGGAGGGCACGCCGCGGCGCGCGCGCTGGCCCACGCTGCTGGCCGCGCCCCTCTCTGTCCCCCTGCCCCTCACCGACACCTCCTACGACAGCGAGATATCGCAGACCTCGTCCACCTCGGGGTACAGGTTAGTTGTGCTAGATTTTGATTTATAAGACTTCTTTTTTGGTAACATTGCGTTATATTCTATATTTATTTTAGCTAGCAGGACAGTCAAAGAGAATCTATTATCAATATAGTCCAACCCCTACCTGAGATATTGCATATTGATTGGTAATATATCCTGAATTCGGAAAGCAGAGGACGGAGTATCTTCACACTAGGGTTTCTAAGCTTAACCCTGGTGCATACATGATAAAGCATCAAGTTAAAAAAATGTACAATTACCTAAAGGACCGTTCTATATTATACATAATTTATTGTTTTACATTTAATTGTGCGTATTTTCTATCCAAGCTTTGCAAAGAGCTGTTTGAATTTCCTATTGTAAATCGACTTAGACTTAAATTTATTCATAGAAATATATATATTTAATTTTACAAAACTAACTCCACAGAGAAAGCTACAGCCTCCAAGCGTCCATGTCGGAATCACCGGGCGGGTCGGTGCGCGCGCGCAGCGACTCCGCCACTCCCCACGTCTCCCCCGACGGTAACCCCCCCGCACCACTAGTATGTATGCGCTGTGCTGATACTCCCCTCGCGCTCCCTATGCCCCTTCTACCCCTACACCCAGCGCCCCTAACACTAGTGCTCGACCCTTGACAATGGAGGCAAGTAGCATCCTAGTATGTGTCCGCTGTTCTGATACTCCCCATCACGTTGTCACCATTGACAATGGGGACAAATAGCATCCAAGTATGTATGCGCCGTGCAGATATTCCCCATCACGCCCTCTACACACCCCGCGCCCCTTACGCTAGTGCCCGACTACCCGATATCACCCTTGTCAATGGGGAAAAGTTGTATCCAAGTTAGTTATAGTCGTTTAGATAAGAGATTGCGGTCTTACTTCTGTTACTTGATTTTAACTATAACTTTTATTTAACAAAAAAATAAATCTTGTGAGCAACGAAATAAATCCTCAATCTCTCAAAAAAAAATCGGCAAATCCGCTTCATTAGGTACATTAACATTATTGTAACATTTTCGACCCCAGCTTATTTTTGCACTGTTTCTAATGACAATAATAAGAGCAACGTGTTATGATGTTTCTGAGTTTCACTATGAGTGCGTTTTAGGTGGTATAGGGATACCACTACGGTACGGGCTACAAGTTTTGGCCGCCATAAAGTTATCTGCACAGATTTAATTTTAGAAAGATTTCCATTTGTTGATGATTTTAAGATATCAAGTATTGTTTCCTATTAATATTATTATTTATTCCTTATATTATTGTTACCGATATAAAAAAATATTCAAAATGTGTTTAACTCTAAGTGAGTTCATAACTTGTTGTTTGTTATTTAAAACTAACACCTAAAAATATTCTAACTTTAGTAGAAAAAATAAAGATTATTTACTACACCAGTTTATATCATAACGCTTTGCCCTTATTATATTTTGTTCATATTTCTTTAGGTTTCTTTGACTATTTATTTCGAGCATCTTCCTGTATGTATTGGTACACATTTCCATATTTCTGCATGCCATTTTTCTTTTACTTATACCTAAATGTCCGCATGTCTTGTGTCCTATTTATTTCATGTATGATTTGGGAAAAATAAATATTAAAATACATTAAAATAATAAAAAAAATGTTTTAAATGATGGGTGTGATTTAAGAATTAGGCTTAAAAATATTTATGTACAAATTCATTTCATATATGGATTTAGAACATTATAGACTATATTTAAACCTACATCTTTTCGTTGACATATTAAAGTGATATGCGTGGTTGAGGTCCTCCACTTAACGCACAATGCCTCCAAAATTAGGTGAAAAGGGGGGAAATCAAATGTCTTAATGGGAACGCCTAGTGTTTTAATACTAAGTTCCCAGGTTCGTATAGTAAAATAAAAATATAAAATGAATACTGCCACAGCAACAAATATTCTAATAATTCGACAATCAAATATTCTAATACAATGCTCGATTAATCTGTATTTACAAATGAGTATGTTAACAATATTAAAAAATCATATTTATAATAAACACAGTATAGGTACGCAAATAACGCGGTTTGAGAGTTTGACCAACTTCACGCTGTATGTATATTCTGCAGCAGGGTAGGCAAAGAGAGCTTAGGTGTTAAGACACTCCGTTACATGTTGAGTGGCGAAACCCAACACCAGGCTTTTGTCTTGGTGCCAGAGCGAAATGAAAATATTACGAAATAATAATTCATTCCCTCGAGTGGAAATCGAACTCACAACCATTACGTTATATTCACATCCTTGTGCCCGCTACGACGACCTCCATGCCCCACGACGGTTTGAGAGCTTCATTTAAACATATCGATGTTTATTATAAATATCTCACTATGATATATCGATGTTTCAGCTTCCCTAAGCTGTGAGTCAGCGACGTCGTCAGCGGAGCGCACCGCCCTACTGGGCGCCGCCAGCCAGCGCTCCCTACTGTTAAGCGGTGAACTGCGAGATGAAGATACTCTACTATAACGAACTATATCATTCGTTTCGTTGTAGTTTATGAAGAACTTAAAATTGTTAGTATTATTTTAAGAAGGGCATTTAAATTGTTTTTCTTTTCTGAATTTCATTACTAAACATCTGAATACGGATTACTTTATTATTTATTGTAACTATTCGTAAATTTAACATTCTAAAGAAGTACAATTAACTTTGATTTCTTCGGTTTTTGTTAATTTCGATATTCTTTCCGTATGATACCATAAGTACTATTGACTATTTTTATTAATAAATGTTAATTATCATTGGAACTGAATTATCCTTTGGAAAGAGAGAATACTATTTATTAAATATTTACACCTACAGAGATCATCACAATTAAAATATTCGAGGCATTGTGCGTTGAGTGTCGTAACTCAACACTGCGCTTTTGTATTGGTACCACAGCGAAAAAGTGAAAATATAATTAATAAATAATCATGCCCTAAGTGGAAATCGAACCCACAACCTTCGCATTACAGTGTGTGCACCTACGAAACGATGTCCCAAAATGGTAGTTGCCTTCTGGTTTTTAATTTTAGAAGCAAATGTTTGTTTAATCATAAGTAGACAGTTTATATTATAGGTAAAAATGTTAGAAGTCAATTAAATAATTATAGTTTTCTATGTTTTGTTATGATTTATAAAAGATTTTAAATAAAGTATATTTATGTTGTTACTTTCTTAATATTAAACAAAACTCTTATTACAGTGTGTTTCTACTGAAATTAAAATAAGTAATTCTTTATATTACAATATTTCTAGGGAATTGTATGCCTAGTCAATGTGCCTAGTATAAATCTTAATTTTAGTAATTACTTAAAAAAATAAAATTATTTATTCAACTTTATAGATTTTTTTTACAAAATGCAATGTTAATCACTGATATTTTTTATATATAAAGACATTTGTTATTTTACAATTAACCTTATTCATCAATGTTTTATTATAAATAGTCATATTATTTTTATTTAAACTATATGAGTATAATATGATATACAATTAAATATTATCTGTTAAAGAAGACAGTATTCACATCATGTTGTGTTAGAATAGATAACTCTATGAAGTTTATTAAAAAGTTTTAATTTGATATTGTCTTTAATTATTTTTTAATAAATTATTCTTCAAAACCTTTAAATATACCATTGCCTAAATGCAATCATGATGGTTCTGTGTTTAATGTCATTTAAGGGAAGAACTTATTTTTATTTTCTGAAAAGACTGTGCGGCACTGATGAACTGCCTCTCAATGGTGTCTTGACTCTATGTGGAAAGAGAATGGAGTGTTGTCTTAAGGTGGTGCTCCCTCTCTATCCGGCTGTATGTGGATTATAAATTTTGCCAAAAACAAGATCACAATGCAATAGAGTTACAATTGCATATACTGCTAGAAAATGCTTATTAAGCTAAAGTGATATAAAATTAAAAAACAAGTTACAAAAATATAATTTTATTAACCTAACACAAGATTCATGCTTCTTTACACAGTAGAAATGGTTGTATAGCTATTTGAACATCAGAGTCTAATGGAATTTCATGAATAAATTTTGAAAATGTAAGAACAATTTTGTACAAACTACGCTTTACTGACGACAAGAGGGAATTTCTTATTTTTATAGCAAGTGCGTCATGTAAAATATGTTTTCTTGGTACTAAGCCTGGCTTGGCCAATTTATCTAAATTCTGTTTTAAATTAACCAATGCAGTTATAACTACAGGTAAATCATTTTGTACAACTCCATATTTATCTTCCTTTAATGAAGCTGACACTATGTAAGCCAAACCTTCACATATCCATGTCACTGGTTGAGCTTGAATCAAAATGAACTTCAGCTTAGTATCAACTAATTCACCAAAAAAATAATTAATTCCAGGTTTTTGGCATAGCTTATGTAGAAAATTGTTGCATTCTTCTTTAATAGCACTGGCAAAGGTATCATCAATTTTAGTCTTATTTTGATCATTTTTCAGTTCAAGCAAATAGGGTGATTGAGCCATATTTCTTAAAGTTCCTGAATATAATGGTGGAGTTACAGGGCTTTTGGGTTGAAATGTTTTCCTGTGATGTGAGATATCATTTTCAACAACAGAATTATCACCATTCACTTGTTCCAATTCCTTATTAAATTCTTTCATAACAAATAGACATGTCTCTAATAAATTATTCCAGTTCCTGGGATGACCACCGGGTAGAGAAAGTGTGAAAATCTTTGATCTTCTTGTTTGGTCAGTTAGTGCCATGTTTTTTAAATCTTGAGCACCTAAATATCCAATAAATTGCAATCTCTGAGACAAAGCTTTGTTTAGTGTCAACTTATTATCACCTTCAACAGGAAATTTAACTGGTTCAGTGAGTACTATATTAAAAACAGTTTTCATTGTGTAAATTGAAATGAAATATAAACTGGTATAGAACCAAAGTCCGATCCAAATACCAGAAGTGATCAAATTAAAAATGTTATCTAAAGCAGGATCTTCTAAATATAAACTGTACACATCAGACACAATATTCCTAGGTTTGTTACCCCATAAACAATAAAATATGCAATAATATGCAACAGGTGTAACAGAATGCTGGAATCCCATTGAAATTATATTGGTAATTACTAATTTCATTTGTTGAAATTTTTCTTGATAAATGTGAGGAAATGTAAGCACAGCAGTTCCATATAAATGAGCACTTGTAAAGTAATATAAACCTATCCACATCCCACCAAATTGCAAAAACAAACTTTGTTCAATCAGGCACTGCCCATCATATTTTTCGCAATTTTTCTTTAAGACATTAAAATTACTCTTAGCTAATGATGAATATAAGCTCATAGTAAAATATCCATTTAAAGAATATAGAATACTCAATATAATATTCTGAATAGTAAAAATATTTAAAAACATTGAGAATCTAGTAAAGTATTTAGGCACTGGGATTGAGTAACAGCTTCCATACATCCATGCTTGAAAAAAAGAGACTAATCCAAGAAGAATAATATTCAAGCTCATTTTCCAGCTAAAAATATCATTGAATGTATAAGTTACCCATGTTACAGGATGGATAACATCGACTTGAATAATAAATACTAATACTATGGCCAGAAACGTCTGCAAGGAAATATTCCATACTATTGCTTTTATTAAACGTTGAGAAAAGATTTCATTTTTGGTTTCCATACCGGCTACTAGGTTAGTTTTACTTATAAAACTGTTTAACACGTCTTTATTCCAGTCAATTCACCAAGAAAGTATCACTGAACACTACTATTATTCTAATTCAGTTTACGTTCATATTTATAACGTTAAACCTTTAAATAATCACAGTAAGATTAAAGTAACAACGGTTCTAGACGTTTTTAAATTTGTGATTTAACGCTCATTGTCATTTGTAGTTTTGACTTTTGTTGGGTTTTGACAACAGATTAGCGATAATGTATTGATAGTGTTCTTCTTCTTACTCACAATTCTGGAAACAAACATGAAACACTATTACGATACGATATAGTACCGTACGCCAAGTATTCTTTTTTATTTTTTAACCCATATATCTATCCAATAATATTACCGAAAGTTAAAATAGTAAATACTTTGGGTTATGTTAATTCAAATACATAAGTCAAACCAATCAATATGCATAATATCAGTGATCTATTTGTATCAAAATTATTATTAATTATTATTACTCTCTAATTTTAAGTTGGATCGAAGATTTTAAGATCTTACCTTATGCATCTGTTTTGACTGTAGATATTACCCTGCCGTACGTACGGTAATAAAATTAAAAATACTTAACCTAGGCTGTATGGTACAATTCTCTTGTCTTACCTCCTGAACCGTAGAAAAGAAAAAGAAGTATCTGTCATATATATATATGTCACTAGACACTATTATATTATTTATTTAGAAGTACCTATTTGACTTTTTAAAATAAGTGTTATGCATGAAAAGGTGTTTATACTTTACAGTGAAGTTGTAAATTTATTTAAAACATAAATAAAACTACATTAATTACTTAGAAATATGAAGTGTTCGTAGCAATACGTGGATAGACATATTAGAATTTTGGTTACACCTGTAGTCGTCGCGTAAACAAGTGCCCTACATTTCATACTTATTCTCAAATGGAAGAAAGTTGTAAACTTATTCTTCTTTTTAAAGAAATAACGTAAAGTAATCTCCGTAATGGCTGATTTTCACAGTTGTAACTACAAGAGAATCGATTGAAAATCTATTGTTATGTATACTTTAATAGAGATAGCTTTGAGCATTGGAGTGCTAGGCACTCTGATAACTGCCCTTTCGGCATGTGTTTGTGGCTGTAAGAACTCTAATCAAAAGTAAGTCTGCTTAAGTTATTAGTTGATAATTAGTAACTCTATATTCAAACAAGGTACTGAAAATCATATTGGTTTTCAATAAGTATACGAAATACTAAAATCAAGTCTAAGTACTATTTTAAAATTATATTAGTTGTCAATAAGCATATGAAATACTGAAATGAAGTTGGAGTAGTACTTAGACATTGAAACTCTTTATTAATTCTGAATTAATTATGAACAGTATTAAGAAGTTGAAATAGCAATATAAGTTAAATTGAATATTTTAAAAAGTCTTATATTTAACAGAAGTGAGTTGGTTGGAACGGCCGGTGTGGTGAAAATCCGTTTGGATGAGGAAGTACCTTCTCCAACACCTACCACTCCGGCCTCCATTAAGCGGTTTGTTTCTAGCATGCCCTATGAAATTTTAATTAACTGGGCTAACATAGTTTAAAGCTAATTACCACTAATACTATTATTATTTTATATTATTTTTTCAGATTAATTTGCTATTGTAACATGTACTTCTTTAGTCTCTTCTTATTTCTTGTGTATAAGTTTTAAGCTGTATTGTATTAATAAAATATATAGTACCTATCAGCTTAACAGTACTTCATCTGATAATTTACTAACAATTATTTGTGAGAAAAATGTTTTGCATGATTTTGTTATTTTAATGTAGGTATTTCTATATAAGGCTATAAATATCTTTTATCCATTATTAGTTGTATAATATTCCATCATTATAACATTTATACTCTGTTACATTTCTCATAAATATTTTTAGTTAGAGTAAAACCTTTTTTCTTTAGCTTTATGCTACTACGGAAATAAATCATTCAGAAATTGAATGTATATGGAATATAATAATGAAAATGAAACTGACAACCATTGTATTTATAGTGAAACACTGTAGTGCGCTACACTATGATGACATTAAATAAATTTTAATGTCATCATTAATTTTTGTGTCAATAATTTTTATAATACACCTCTTATAACTTCATAATGTTTTCGTCAGGGCATCAACACAAAATAGTCAACGTAGTCTGCCTGAAATTCCACATCCTGTTGGAAGACATGACAGTGGTGATACTGCTTCGGAAATCTATGCTACTGTCAATCTTGATGAAGGTTAGTAAAATGTAAACTGTATGCAAGATAAAGTGTGAAAACCTAATATCTATATATATAAAA
>FASU01017757.1:0-16839 GCA_001486225.1 Heliconius pardalinus sergestus | reverse complement strand
TGTTAAGACACTCCATTCCCTAATAAACTATTTACATACTACAATATACACAAGTTCTACCACTCAACAAGTTATATCTGTAATTGAAACAGAAAACAAAGAGAGGAGTGTTATATATTCTTCCAAGTAAAAATCCTAAAAAAAAATACTGATAATTGTAAGAAGTACAGAAAAATAGAATTGCATGAGATGCTTTCTCTTGACTTATTTTTGAACTTGATCTTGTTTCATTCACTTTTGAACAGCCTACTTACACAGATAATCTAACATGTATTAGAAAGTATTACAGTTATGGAAGCCATCTGGATATATAGGACATACTAAAATTGTATTACATTTTTATGCAGCGTTTTTGCAGTTTATCTTTTAATTATTGTGTAACAATCTTTTGAATATTTAAGAAATAGCTATGTAAGCTCTTAAAGAAATTTGTTTGTAGTTACATATTATGATGCCAATTTTAAAGATAATTTTTGTAAAACCCATTTTTCATACAGATATTACAAATTATATTTAAATGTATTGTAGTAATCTGAGAGTGATTTTATAAATAGAAAATATGAATTAAATAATTATGTAGCTAGTTTTAAAATACTTTATATTATTGCAAGCAACTATAATGGTAATATTACCATTAAATAGAAACAATGCATTTATTTCATTCATTCATTCATTTTCTTGGAAGGTGTTATTTATAGAACCCACTAAGTATCTATTCCTACTATAAGTATTATAACAATATTTAAATCGATGTCTATATCGATTTGTATTCTTTTAGTTTGTCATCCATAACGATTCGATTGGTGGCAATCGTAACGGTCTGTATCAGTGATTGTACTTGATTTATTAAGTTTCATTTCTTATCGAGACTGATACTATTTGTGATATCTATCTCATAATAGTAGAAAAAAGATGCATTGGCTTAATATGTATTATATTTTATTATTGTTTCACGCATTTTTATCGTCATGCTCATCTATTTCGGTTTTTTTTTTCTTTTCGAAAAAAATGCTTAGTGTTCAAACTCTCCGTTCTTTACTTTACGCTTGTTTTAGAGTAATTCAAGCATAATTGTTACACAAATGTACTGAAATAGTATGTTTTACCGTGATCTTGTCTCATGCGCTGCTTATCAGCCAGGGTCAATCACGTCACTCAATGAGAGTGCAAATATTGTCGTCGTCACTCCTTCCTCTTACAGGCGTGGCGCTGTAAATGAGAGGGACAAGAGAGGACAATGACCGGTGCAATCGTTTTCAGTTATTACTAGTGTTGTGACCTTAGATCCTTTGTGAATGACGTTGTGACGAAATATTATTTGATACTTTATCTATTTTATAATTAGGGAGAATTTATTAATATATTATTCGGATTTTATTTGGTTTTAATTACAGATTTTTTAAGATATATAATATAATAAATAAAATTTACTAGTTAATGTGTAGGTGATCAAAGAGATTAAATGATTAAAAATGAAAATGATAAAGCCAAAAAATTTAGAATTTAATTAGCTGAAGATTAATTAAAATAACTTTTAATTTATTTCAAAATCATACTCAAAAGAATTTCCAAAAAGATATTCATTTACGCGTTCGAAACAAAGTTCAACTGTTACAAACCGCCAAAAATGCACAAGCAACAAAAAAAAAAAATTTTTTATAATCCTTTAATAATAACAATTTTATAATTTCTCTTTGTTTATATTATTACAGCAATGAGTTCCAGCGCGTGCTACAAGTGCAATAGGACGGGGCACTTCGCCCGCGAGTGCACGCAGGGCGGCGTCGGCGCCCGCGACTCTGGGTTCAACCGGCAGCGCGAAAAGTGCTTCAAGTGCAACCGCACCGGACACTTCGCGCGCGACTGCAAGGAGGAAGCCGACCGTTGCTACAGGTTAATATTATTTTATTGTTTAGTTTTTTTTTCTTTTAATCTTTTTAAGTAAGTGATTAAATGGCAAAGATTTCAATTTTCACTTAATAATAATAATGGTGCCTACATGAAAAGAAATTGAAAGTAATACTAGGAATTTTTTTATTTATAATTTTGTAAATTTAAAGTTTGGCCACTCTCTCATGAATATTCATTCAAAACGTTTATTTCTTCTATATATATAACTATTGTCTATAAATGTCATACTACTTGCCAGTACGTGTGGACACGTGTACCCACGCAGCCCAACCGTCATGTAACCTCGACCCTGACCCCCAATTAACGACGCAGCACTCGAGAGGCCTAATATTTTGGATGTTTGTTGTATGCGACAGGTGTAACGGCACGGGGCACATAGCGCGTGAGTGCGCGCAGAGCCCCGACGAGCCGTCGTGCTACACGTGCAACAAGACAGGGCACATCGCGCGCAACTGCCCCGAGGGTGGACGCGACTCGTCCAACCAGACGTGCTACAACTGCAACAAGGCCGGCCACATCTCGCGCAACTGCCCCGACGGCACCAAGACATGCTACGTGTGCGGCAAGCCGGGGCACATCTCGCGCGACTGCGACGAGTCGGAGCGCAACTAGCCCCCACACCACGCGAGGACTGTACGTAAGCAAAGGAGGAGCGGAGGCGGAGAGGCGGAGGACGTGTGAACCAGTTGTGTTTTTAAATCATTTAATAATCGTGATTGAACTTTTGATGAGGTAGCGTTACAGTTTTTAGCATTACAGAGTATATATTTAATATATTTTGTACAGATTTATTTGTCGAAAGATAAATTGGATGCTGGCGTATGATGCGTTTTCATGGGAGGAGTGGGAGTACCCTGTCGGACTCTCTTGTTCGTCTTGTTGTTGTCAGTTACGGTAGATGTCGCTCTCGCCGGTCGAACGCGCCGGCGCCGCTGTCATCCTTTGAGTTTCTTTATCAATCCTTTGTTTATGAGGTCCTGCTGACTTGTGGAGAATTCAGTGGTTAATTAGAATTTCATCAATCAGTATATTTTTTATTTTGTTATCCTTGTCAATGTGCCTATGTACACTATAATGTAAAATATCAGCTTGCAGTGGGAGATAATAAATATCTTGCCTTATTTTTATCTAAGTTTCCATCAAGCCCTTTTTGTTTTCATGTAGTTTTAGATGTAGTATTACATACATATAATTTGAATCTCCCAAGAATATAGAAAGAGCAGACTTTAAAACACTATTATTGTAATAATTGACAGAACAAGAGGGCAAATCTATCCTATTATATACCACACACCTGCCATTAAAATATTTTGCTTTAAATACAACAAAAAATATCACTTAAAAGACTTATTTTTAAATTAAAATACTTATTTGTACAACTGAATTATATCTTAAGACTTGAATACGTACATCATGATACTGTGGTTAAATATGTATATATATGGTAAAATTTCACGGTAATCTGTTAGTGAACAAACACATAATTTTACTAAAATTCATACAATATGGGTTCTTATAAATTTTGTACACTTCCTTCAATTTCCTTAACAAAATATGGCTCTAATGAATCAGTGAATAGTATCTATAATTCTCTTTAATATTTTTTTGTATCTTTTAAAATAATAATTGACATACAATATAAATAATTAAATTTATTACGCATACTACGATGGCAAGTTGGAAGTGCTCTTAGGAAAATGTTTGTATTTTAAATATAGATATTTCTACTAAACAATGTCTTTAAATGGAGAAATGCTCAGGAGGAGGCTGTGTGGGAGGAGAGAAGAATCACTAAGTTATCTGTTATTTATAACAGAATACTTAGGTATTCGTCAGCAGCAGGAGAGAAGATGTTGTCGGAGGAGTATTTTAATTTGAATGTAAAATAAAGGTGGACAGATGTGCTACGAATAACATTAAAATAATTAATAATCTGTTCCGTTTAATCATTTCATTATAATTTTTGCATGTAACTAAAAAAATTAAAACTTGAGGAAGTAGGCAAGTGTAAAAGGCCAAACTTATGGGTTAAATTCCCGCACGTAGACATTTTTTAATATTATTATCATTTCCTCGTTTAACAACGACAAGAATCAGCTTAAATGTTTTTCAGCGTTTAACACATCTCGAAATTAGTGTTTTCTATGGATTTTACCTAGCTATAAGCACAAGAGATCGTAATTTAGCAATGAAAGTTGATTACACCTAAACAAACATTGCCTTACATGAACGAAGGCGCACAGTTATATATTCTATTTTAACATACATTAGGAAATTAAAAACTGAAGAAAGATATACGAAAACATTTGTGTTGTCTATAAAAAAATAAGATTCAAGGGTTATCTTTAAGTAAGGTAATTTATTTAATGTCAAAATCAATATTGCACCTATTAATTGACTTTACAAATAAGTATAAGGTCTACATTTAACAATTTTTAATAGCTTCACGCTGGATCCCGCATACTGTAGACAGCCCTCTGCCTACATTACAACCTGAGAACCAAGTGTTAAGACACTCCACTCCCGACTCCGTGGAATTTTGGAGTTATTACGTGCTGAGTGGCGGAACTCTATACATAGCCTTGCCTAGAAATTAAAATATCAAATATTTCATTTCCTCGAGTGGGAATTGACCCCGGGACCATTCCCGGTTACAGTCACACGCGTGTGCCCATGCGCCACGACTGACTTCAACAATATCTATATTTTTTAAGTTGAAAACGGATAATGCAATCAAATACAATGGAAATAATGTACATAATTAATATTTTTATTATTTTATTATAAATATGCTTCTTTATTGGCCTTTATCCGCAGAAAAATGAATGGATGTAAATAGGTATAATCAAGAGCGTATATTACAACCACAGGTACTACAGAACGGTCAACAGATCGTGGCCGCCCTGAAGTTATCTGTAGACGGCTGGACAGATTTGATAGGATAAGGATTTTCCTTACTTTTAAATATTTTTTTCCCGAGTGAACAATGCGACACCGACAACAAACCTAACTTCAGGGCTGACATAACTTATTGACTGCACAATGTTACATCGAAACTATTAACATGATTTAATATGGCCTTTCTCGATATATATCCAGGACAAAAAGATTTTTGAAATTAAAAATTAAATCAGTTTTACGCTGTATCCCACACACAGCAAGGCAGAGGGAAACAAGTGTGAAGTGACTCCTTTCCTCACTTTCCGCTGATTTCGGCATTTGAGGTATTGCGTGCTGAGTGGCGGACATCAACCCCGGGCTTTTGCCTTGGTGCCAGAGCGAAGAAATGAAATGAAATGAAGTTCGAATGGGGGTCGAACCCACAAACGTCGCGTTACAGTCACGCCCCTGCGACACGACAGCCTTTTTGAAATCAATAGTTTTTGAGATTAGCGCTTCCACAAAACATACTTCAGCTTCATCACAATGAATTATATGTCATAACACACACATATAATTTTAGAATAAAGAGACGGCTAACTAAAATGTAAAATTCAAAAGGAATCAAAATTAATACTCAAACGATAAGGCAGTTTATGTGACGTCCATGGGTGTAGGAAGAAGGGGAGCGGGTACATTAAATATTGTAAAGTAAAATTTATAAAAAGTTGTTATTTTAATTAACGAAAGCTTGTGTAAATTAAAGATTTTTTCTCAATAGTTTATGTTGTTTTATTGTTATTTTAAGTTACTACACAAAAGTTTACTCTTATAATAAAAGATTAAGAAAATTCGTAGAAATTGTGATATAAAGAATCAACTCAATTAATAAGGACCATATCGCTGGACGCTGAATAAGCTATATAGTACATTTGAAATAATATTACAAAACATAATATTTAGGTAAATCCTGCAAAGGCAGTTTTTTTTATTATAGTTTCTTTTTAATTTTTATTTCATTTTTGTTAAGGAATCCTGGATTTGTGAATAGCTCTAAAAGCTTATTACTTTTATATACAAATTTTATACTACCTGGATCAGTGTTGCGATATAGGAAAATAAAATCATGTGAATGTATACATTTTTGTACAAACGTTTTGTTTATACAATTAAACATTGATCTATTTATTGTAAATATAATCCCACAGTTTTTTAAGAAACATTCATTATTAACGTTTTTTAATGAAAATAAATTTATAAATACACGTTAATTTTCCGGTAATATTTACAAATTCTGCTACCTGTCAAATAACAATTCAAATTGGCATTAACCGGGCGTGGTGCGGCTGCGCCGAACAAGTTTTGGCTTTGGTTGGATACTTTTATGTGTGAAGTGAGTAATGTGACGGTGTAACGAACTTGTTTATTTTCTGTAAATTCAATTTATTTACACCCTAGACTTCATTCAGTACTTATTTTTATATTTAAAAAATAAATAAGAACTACGTGTGCTTGTGTTGATGTATTGTATTTTCTGCAGAAACAAAAAGCGAGTCGTTTCCATGGGCGTTAACTTTAGATTAAGTAATAGTAAGTTATTATTGAATTAAAATTTGTGTTAACCGTGTTTTGAGCCGGTTGGAAGAGTTTCACGTTTAAAAAACAGTTATCATTTGCATTTTTGAGATAAAACTGTAACGTTAGTGTTTCGGTTTTTGGTATGGCATTCGAAACAAAACAAATACTGTTAAATTTAAGTTGTAGGTTAATTATAAATAATATCGTGTATTATTTTAATGTGTATTAAAAATTTATATAACATAATTAAATATATTGATAATTCCTATATGTTTTATTACTTTTACAGAAAATTGAAACTGTAAGACTGAACTATGAATCTCATAGTACATATATTACCATTATCAATATTGCTAAAGTTATGTTTTGCACAAGACTACAGTTATCCAAATTTTAATCAACAAAGTCCAGCAAATCCTACAAATGATTATACTAATACAAATGATCCAAGATACTATGACAATCCTTATGATCCAAATAAGAGGTTTTCTAATAAAAACCAATATGATGCAAGCCAAAATAAGTATGACTTAGATCAAAAATATTCATATGATAATAGAAATGAACCATCATACAATCAAAACCCATACACCCCAGATAATACACCAAGACCTTCATGGGATAGTGGCCGCCAATACAGCAATTCATACAAAAGTGTGGAATTGGAACATGACAGTGTTATTATTAATGAGGCGTAAGTAAAACTGTAACATATATTGTTTTTTTTTATACATACAATTTTTTCAATTAATATATATAAAAAATAATTTTATATAATATACACTACAAGCTAAGTGAGTTATTAATAATCAGTAACCTATGTGACACAGAATTGCTTGACTGAAAATGTGATAGTTGTGTTTTCAATTGAAATCAAAGGAATGATATATTTTTTTGTTCAACTCTGGCAATGTAAAAAAGTATGCACTGCATTGATATGTTTTATTGATTTTTTAAATACAATTATAATATTAAGTACTACTTTTAAATTTTATGTTTCAATGTTTAGCACATACTTCATAGTAGCATCACAAATGGTGAGGCCAGGACAAATTTACAAAATATCAGCTAATATACTGAGAGCTAGACTTCAAATGACAATAAGAGCCTCTATATCTTGTAATGGCGTGGAAATTGCTGATGTTATTGAGAAAGTAAAGGAAGGTGTACCTGAGATTCTTAATATGAGAGTGAGTATTAGTAATAATAAATTTCATCTCATTTATTTATCAGGAAAAAAAATTACTTAAAATGTTATTGAAAATAAATGTTAAATAATTTAAAACAAGATATATTTTTAAAAAATTTGCTTTGTCTGACCCAAATATGACTGGCTGACTACCTAATAACTAACTCAGGTAACTGACTACAGGTACAATAGGTAACATAAGTTTGATTGATATGACAATTTTCCGTAATAAACATACTTTTAAAGCAATTTAAATTTTTCATTTTGAAGTAGTAGTTCCTGAGATTAGAATGTTCAACTAAATAGATTTTTCAGATTTATAATAGAAATGTAGATTATAATAGTTTATTAAATTAAACAAGAATGTGATTCATAATAGAAAGCCATACAAGTGACAAATTTATTGTATTAAGTGTAACAAGCCCCTTGTGATTATGCCAGGTTTCATATTTATAACAATGAAAGTGTTGTAAATAGTTTTTTTTTCTGAATTCTCGAGGTAATACCCAGCGATTGAGTGGCGGAACTCAACGCTGCTCTTTGTCTTGTTACCAAGGCTTGGGAATGACAATTTTAAATAGTTACATTCCTCTACAATCGTCAACATTTCAAACCTACAACTGTCGCGGTTACGGTAGAATTCTAACTTAACTGTGGTGGGCAACCACTATCAACCATTGTATTTAGCCAGAGGCCTCAAAACCGTCAATATTTAAGTCACATTTTATAAATATTTTTTATTATATTATTTGGCGCAGAGGCACAAATGTGTGACTGCAAACTGCGTCCAGAATATGGCGGAAAGTAGGAAGCGAAGTGTCTTAACACTAGGCTTCTTCTATCCCCCCTACTACATGCGGAATACAGTGTGCAACAAGAAAATAAAATAAAAAAATAAGCCCTCCATCTTCTCTAGATACCAGCAACAACAGTGCCCGGCGACTACAGGCTCCGCGTGGAAGGTTTATATTTGGACGACCCGTTCGGAGGGCGGGCGTTCGTCAATGAAACGCAACTGATATTCTCCAAGAGATTTATGACTATTTTCATACAGATGGACAAACCTGTGTATATGCAGAGTCAGACTGGTAAATATATTTTGAAGCAACGGTTGTGGTTTCGATTCCCACTTGGCGGAAAAAAGCGTGAAGCTGTATATATTTAAATGCGTCTTAATGATGGATTTAGTAACTGTCATTCTAAATATACTCGTTCCTAATGACTTGTTGCATCACTTATTTTAAGAACTCTCAAGTGTTTCAAGTATTATATATAGATATATATTTAAAGTATAACTCCATGCTAACCACTTAAACTAAAGAGCAAAGATCAATAGATATGGCTAAACTATTTGGTTATTCCTCACATTGAACTATCAACCCAAATGTTTAATGTATTTTTTATTATCCTGTTGTTTTATAATTAATGTTCAATTGTATTGTTTTATAACTTTTCAAATTTATTATTTATTCATGATTCTGAAAAAAATATGTAACTAATACATTTTTTATATAAAACGCATATGGCATCTAATAACTTTGCATTATCCAATTTTCGTAAACTTTGTCTGCCAGCAAAATTAAAATAATTTATTGCTTTGAGTGGGAATCGAGTCCAAACCACGAGCTATGGACGTTGCCCCACTACGTCTCATTAGAATAATGTCTTTGTCTTGCACTATTAAATTTTAAAAGAAAGATAGCGATATAAAGACTAATAGCGAAGAAAATAAGAGCTACCCAGAAACTATTTCTATGTAATGTTACTATTTTGCGTAATTTTTTATATTATTTTTCAGTGCGATTCAGAATTATTCCGATAAATACGGAACTAAAAGCGTTCGGAAGAGCTATCGATGTTTTCATACTTGACCCCAATAGACGTATTATGAAAAGATGGCTTTCAAGACAGGTAACTATCACTTGAAAAATAAGGATATGTCACTAAATAAAGCAAAAGTATAAAGTATGCTTTTCTAGTTATTTGGGTCGTATCTAATTAGAAATTTCAAAATATTAAATTACTGGTAAAATTAGCTTGTTGCTTGTATATGTTTGTCATCGTTTTGTATCCAGATCCCTTAGCGTAAAAAATAGAAAGCGACACTAACATCTTTTAATAATGAAAAAAAACCATAAAAATTAAATATAAACAATGATTATATAAGAATAATTTTTTGTTAATAATTAAATTTCACGACTTATAAATAATGGACCAAAGACCAGTAGAGGCGTGGTCGCGCTAAAAAAAACGCAACTGTAGGTATAATGAAATGTAATATTTTAAAGTAACAAAACACTACAAAGTTATTTTAGCATAAATGAGTTTAAAAAGAGTCCCATGAACAATGCTTTTATAGAAAGGAAGTGTATTATAATTATGATCCTATTGTGTTGAATGTTTTCAATTTTTAATGATAATCGCTCACTGTGGGTGGGTGAATGTAAAGTAGTCAAATGTCAAGTTTTGTTTTGAGTGAAAAATTCTTTTAGATTCAAAAATATTTTTCGTTTTATGTATAATACGAAAAATTTGCGAAAAACTATGACTTACTAAAAACTATCACTTATATTTGAGGTTGTCGTGGCGCAGTGGCACAAGACTGTAAACGCGAAGGTTCGATTCCCATCGGAAGTAATGAAATGTGTAATATTTTAATTTTCTTGCTCTGGTAACCAGCCTAAGTGTAGCGTAGAGTTCCGCCGTATGTTATATAATTTAGTAATCATTTAATTATACAAAAATAACTTGTATTCTTATTGGGATATGTCTCACAAGCGAGATAAAGATGTTTTCTCGTAGCGATTATTAAAGTACGAAAGTTTCTCATCACGCAATGAATTAACATGCCATTTAGTGTCCAGGTACGAGTATAGACATTTAGGCAGAGTGAACCTGGGAAAACTGGAACTGGAAAACACTGTTCTTTTCTTTGCCCCAATTCTTCAAAGTTCTTTCCTTTACAGTTAAAGCGTATACTTCGAAGGCCTCTTAACCTACTAATGTACCTAATTGTCTACAGAGCAACTTCGGTACCGTAAGTCTTCGGTACCAGCTATCAGATCAACCGCTGTTCGGAGAGTGGACTGTCCGAGTGGAGGCGCTTGGACAAATAGAAGAGGCCCAGTTCCTTGTTGAGGAATATTATCAGACTAGATTTGAGGTATTTTTAAAATTATAAATGATATTTTTTTATAATGAAAAGTATGTTTGGTAAAATTGATTGATATATGTATATCCAAAATAGTGGATTCTAAAAACAAACGGTGTTTAAGCGTGTAAACAGTTTTTTGCAATGAAAGAAATATGGAGAATGAAATAATTTAACATTAAGTGCTCACATTCACCACATGCTCTTAGAGCATAATATCATGAAGAGATTGCAAAAGGTTTCATTTCTTAAAACTTGATGTTCTTATAATATCACATCAAACAATTTCTATGTGCATACTACTAGGCTTAGGAATCTGGAATTATGCATGGAGGCTTCTTTGGGAACTCTCTACACGGAGAGAACAAAGAAAGTGATTTTACGTCTTTAAAGTCAATGCAAAGTAAATTGTAGGCCACAATTAATTAATTATAAAACCCTTACTACAAATTACAAAGCTCTACAAAGACAATCGCCTCCCAGGTGAACGTAACAATGCCGGCGTTCTTCTTCAACTCGGATCAGTATATCCACGGCCGCGTGATGGCCAACTACACGTCCGGCGCGCCCGTGCGCGGGAACCTCACGCTGCGCGCCACCCTGCGCCCCGTGCCGCAGTACCGCCCCCGAGACCTACACCTGCAACAGTACGATACTGGTATGTGGGGATGGGGGAAACTTGAAAAGGGATACTTATATACATTTATTTATTTATTTTGTTATAGTCAGTTAGGTGATGACACCAGCG
Organism: Heliconius pardalinus sergestus; assembly: GCA_001486225.1. Taxonomy (NCBI): domain Eukaryota; kingdom Metazoa; phylum Arthropoda; class Insecta; order Lepidoptera; family Nymphalidae; genus Heliconius; species Heliconius pardalinus. The sequence continues at coordinate 5,382 of FASU01017757.1, read as the reverse complement.
ACTGTTCTAACAGCAAATAAGGGTTTTAAAATATTATCCTATTATATTATTATATTTGATTTGATTGAGAGCCGGTACACTTATTTCTTTTTGTGTTCGTCAATTTCTCTCTGAACTGTGGGATAATGTTCCCAGATATTCTTAGATCTGGTCGTCTTGGTGAACCACGGGCCACTTTTTTTGTTGGATACATATGATGTCACTTTTCCTAGCAATGCCCCATAGGGTTATTCCATAGGTCCAGATTTCTTACGTCAAATACTTGTATTGTAGACTTTTTTATTTTTATATTTCTATTTAACTGTACTGTTTAAGCAGCCGCAAGTAGAATTATAATATATTTTTATTTGCAGTGCGACCAAACTACAACCCATACTTATACAACGAAACAACATACCCTACTCACGACGAACAACTGCGCCACTACCGCCCTGGACAGCCAAACCAGCTCGACCACCCTGACTGGTGGTATGACCCACAAAAAGTGTACACAAGGGTGTTTAATTTTGTTAGTATTTATGTATAGCTACATTGTTTTGGGATATGTAAAGTAAAAGAAAATAATAGATTTTATCCTTAGCAATAATTCTATCTAAAATACATATTTATAAATTTATTTTTGGAGAAATGATCTTATTATATTTAAAAGTGCAGCGTTAAATCTTAAACACTTTAAAATAGTCGAAACGCGACAGTTTTAGATTCTATTCCCACTCATGGGATTCAATTATATAAATGTTTTCGCTCTGGTAACATGAGAAAACGCGGCAGTTAAGTACCGCCACTTAACACGGAAGTGGAGTGTCTTAATATTAATAGTCTCTGCCTACATCATATATATGTGGGGAGATACAATGTACAATTCTCTTATAAATCTAATTAAAATTTGTTGACAGGATGAAAAATTCCCATTTTGGATGCCGAAACCTGATCCAGTGGAGTTGATCAATCAGAATTTGAACCCCAATAATCCAAATTACAACACTTACAGCACCGCTACTACATATAATTATTATAACAATCCGACGTACGATCAGCTACCGTATTTACGATTTGTGAGTAATATAGGCATACATTATTTTTTGTTAATTAATGCTCTTTTTTTTAACATTTAAAATAAGGAATAAATTAATAAAATAAACCCATAATTTCACGTTACAATACATCCTTCATTCTGTCATTCAGTTCAATGGAACCTATGTCTTTAAATACCCAATGTCGGAGCTCGCTCAACTGGTACCTACCTTAGACGGAGTGGAAGTGATTATAACAGCTTCAGTGGGGGATCCGTTCCTGGACGAAGTAATAGAAGGATACAGTATTGCCAGGATATTTAATTCTTCGTTATCTGTTACGTTCCTTGGTGGTGAACTGCAAGTTTTCAAGCCTGCTATGCCGTTTGATGTTTATGTGAGTATTTATACTTTTTTAGAAAAGATAAAAGTTTGAAATTAGTGGGATTTGTACTCACAACTCTTGTATACTGTCCACTGCCTTTGACCACTATCCATAGGTTCTCATTAAACTATTTATTATACACTCGAATTTATTATACGTGTATTTACTTATTTATTTTGTTGTCATCTTTGTTTGGAAATTTTTACAAATTTTCGCCACTCTTAAAATAAGAATTAAAAAAATGTATTTGTGTTTTTTTATTCTGAGCAATGCTTAAAGTAAATAATTTTATGAAGCTAAAAAATTAAGTATGAATAGTATTATATAAATTAATATTAAATGAATACAATACAATAAAACATACTATATTATATATACCATAACAGATGGTAGTATCGTACCACGACGGGTCGCCGCTGCCGGCGTGGCAGGCGGCGGGCGTGTCGCTGTCCGTGACGGCGTCGCTGGAGGGGCGCTCCGCCCTGCTGGAGCTGCAGCGTCCCGCGCTGCTGCCCGGACACGACGCCGTGTGGCACCTCAAGATGGATCTCTATAAGCTGCTTAGTGAGTTATTGTTTTTAGCTAACTTTTTATAGTTTATTCTCCATAGCAGAGAGATGGACAGTACGTTTTCTACTATTTACGTTATTTAGGGACTTTGTGTGCTGATTAGGGGATCTCAACGATGCGTTTTGTATTCACTGTCCCAAGATGGGGTCAATCTATAGTATGTGTTAGGAATTACATTCAATGTAAGGCATGCTGTTCACTATAGTTCTTATTATGGTTCGTTCTCAGACCAATCTCATATTCTTGTATGAGAAATATTATTAAATATGTGATTGAATCGGAACTTCATTGGAATGATAGTATAAGTACGCTCGTTGTTTCTCGTGTAAGAATGTTTAACAGATTGTGATCACACTGACAATACACTCTGACTGGCATTATAGTGGGAATTCTTCCTATATTTGTTATAATGTAAAATTGTAATATTTTATATCTTTAAATGATTATTTTTAACAATATGTCTGACATTCCAGAACTAGAAAACACTCCGGACTACCGCGAGACCCTAAACGCCATAACGGGTATCCGGTTGTCAGCGCAGGTGGCGGACGCGCGCGGAGCCCGGGCCTCTGCCGACGCGCGCCTCGTGGCGCACCGCAGCCCCGCGCACCACCACATACGTGTGTCCACGTCCACTACTGATGCTAGGGTTGGTTGGATTTTTGGTTAGCCGCTAGCAGCAGCAGGGTTGGCTTAGTTAGTATTATATTTATGAGTGTAGTAAAAGGTAAAAAAATGAAAGCCGGGGAATGAAATATTTTTATTTTCTTAGTATGGTAACAGTACACCTTGCGCAGAAAGCGCAGCGTTGAGTTTCAGCATTCAATAAAATGTCTCAAAAATTATACAGTATTTGGTAAAAGTACCCTGCTATATGCGAAAGCCAATAGGAAAGAATTATCCATGTCAATCCATGATAACATATCTCAACAATCAGATTTGGAAACATAAGGTGAAATAACTATTATAAATATAGATGCCGCATAAAGAGCAGAGAGATAATACAACCTCAGGACTCAATTTCCGCTCTCAGTTCTTTTTCGAAACATTCAACTTTGTCTTATTTAGGAATAATTTTCTGTTAAATGTGCCAAAACTTTTGTGTTTATAGTCAACACTATACTATTATGATACCATGAATTTACAAGAGTATAAAATATATAAATATATACTTAAAGATTTAACCATCTGCCTGATAACATTAGGTTCCCATTTAGGTTCATTGTTATTTTTGGTACCTAAAAGAATTATTTTGTTTAGGTTGGCGAATACGCAATATTCCACGTACAGAGCAACTTCTATATGGAAACGTTCAATTACGTCGTCATGTCTAAAGGAATTATACTTACGAGTGGCCAAGAGATCATGCAGGTATATTGATTAATTTAAAACTTTTTTAAATTATTTTTAGGATATATTGTAATGAATTTCATATGAAAATGATATATGTATTCACTACGTTAAAATACAATTTCCGACAAAAAAAAGTTTTTTTCCCATAGGAAGGTGTCCGTACATTCGCAGTGGGGGTATCCGCAGAAATGGCTCCTGTGTGCACGCTGGTAGTGTGGGCTCATCGCCGCCGCGCGCTCGTATTAGCCGATTCGCTCACATTCCCGGTCAACGGGATTAATGTCAACAATGTGAGTAGTTTCCTAATTAATTAGCCAAATATACATTTTAATTATTTTAAATATTTTTTTTATTCGTGAAGGCAAAACGGGACGTTGAGTTCTGACGAAAGTGAGGAGCAGAGCATCATCACCCTAGGTTGCTCTGCTTACACTGCTACATGTGGGATACAGCGTGAAGTTGAAAAAAAAATGTTTCGAATTATTTCGTTTAAAGATATTATGGTGGTAGTCATCTTAAATTATTTTTATGTAAATATTTTGCACGATCCGATTTTTTTTTATTAAATAGTATAACTAATGTGACCATTTTTCGGTGGGTGCAAAATGAGGACGATGTAATGCAAAGTGAGGACGATGTACAAACATTGTTTCGACATTGGGCTTTCGTTTTTTTTTATAGGTTTGGTTTTATGTTTTATTTATTTATTTATTTGGATAGTTTTCGTTTTATAGCACAACTTTAATGTATAATTGGTAATGACAAAGAAACTTATTTCGGGCAGGTTAGGTATAACATACAAGACTTATAGATTAAACAAGATATTTTTCCCCCAAGTTCACGGTGGTGGTGAACAACCGTAAGCACCGCACGGGCGAGCGCGTGGAGGTGGCGGTGTACGGCGAGCCAGGCGCGTACGTCGGCCTCTCTGGCATCGACCACGCCTTCTACACCATGCAGGCCGGCAACGAGCTCACATACGCTAAGGTACCACCACTACGTACTACTACTTTTATCCATATAACTATTACACATCATTTTTGACGTGGGCGGCTCGAAGTATATGAATATTTATTAGATATATTTCTGAAATTATTTTGAGTTTAGGGGGTGAATTCTAATAAACCATGAACCCATGTTCAATGAGATGAAGAGAAAATCAGTACCCATTTAAAGATTTTCCTTACTAACTTTTAACCCCCTATTTCACCCCTTCACTGTTAATTTTTTTCAAAATCCCTTCTAGTGGTGTTCACATTATGAAAATAAACATCTGTTCAAATTTCACGTTTCTACCATCAGCGGTTACGGCGGTGCGTCTATACCTCAGTCAGTGGGAACTTCTCATTTTATATAAATAGATAAATGAACAAAATAGCTGGCTTTTATCTGCGACTATGCCTGCAAGGTTTTATAGGGATAAATAAGAAACGTGACGCACGTACCTTCCTCGATAAATAGAATATTCACCACAAACGATTTATTCAATTTGAAGCTATAGTTTGTGGGATTAGCTTACGCAACTTCATCTTCAACTTTTGTTTTTATAATAATAATACAGATTATATTTTTTTATAGGTGATATCAAAAATGTCGCACTTCGACGAGGCCACTAACGGTACATTTGCGTACACATGGCGTTCTCACTTCGGTGATGCGGACGAGTTGGTCTACTTCCCATCGCCCAGCTTCGGTATCGATGCTAATCGGACTTTTGAGTAAGTAATAATAAATTACTTATGTAAATAATAAAATATCTATTTTATGTAATGTATGTAAAATATGATCCTGCGGTATTAATGTATTAACAATAAAATCGATCAAGAATGTATAAAATAAAATTATTTAAACTAATAGATATATACACTTGTATTAAAAGATATGCTGTAAATTTGTTTTAAATTTTTACTGAGGTAGGTAAACTTAATCTCGGCATTAAAAAAAATTTAAAACGGTCAAAAAGAAACAAAAATTTTAAAAGTTATTTATTCCTTAAACTTGCTAACTAGCTTAAAAATAACCTGATTATTGTAAATTTCATCTAATACTGATAAAATTATA
>FASU01017733.1:3469-27095 GCA_001486225.1 Heliconius pardalinus sergestus | reverse complement strand
CGCGTCCGGGTCCACTAGTATACTTATAAAAGAGATACAAGAAACTACAGTATTTCAATTGTCACGTTACAATTAATTAATAGAAACTAAGATAATTAAAAAACTTAAAGAAATTACATATCAACCTTATATTTATAAAATATTCATATATTTCTGACCAAAAAAAAATTCTATAACAGCAACTAAGCTATCCACATCAAAAGAATGGAGTGCACCTTTAACTCAAACAGAAGGCAATTTTTATATTTTCAAATAGGACATTGAAAGCACTTGTGTATTTCATACGTCGGTGCTTTGATGACCAAATGACCGGCCCTCTGGCTGAGGGCCCTCGGCTTCCAGTTCAATATAACACTCCCCTGGCTTTACGTGCGTGCGTGGGTGAAGTTAGTACGGAAGCTTTAATTAAATTTCTGTAAGCCTACTCTGGCTGGCACTACTGAGATATTAGAGAAAAAATTTTAATATGAAATAATAAAATTTTAGTTTGTCGAAGGGTGAGGTTTTACTTTGTATTGAAGTCGATTATTAAAAAAAATAGTATTATTTATTTTATTCGTTTCAATGCTACATGCTGGCTAAATTTGATGTTTTGAACAAAAAACATTACATACAAGTCAAACAATAATTACGCCATCTTATATAAGTACTCGTATATTATTTTTCTCCTATGTGGAAGACGCGTGTGTAGATTCCCGAAGTAGATACAGATATTGTGCTAATGACAAATACATATTCTACTTCGTTAACCCTCACATACTTATATAAATGCTTCGTGGTATAAATTGGCAATATATTTCAGGCGTTACCGCTGTGTTTTTCCATATGGAACATGAGTTTACAAATAAGACTGAGTTAAAAAGGAAACCTGGTGTTAAGGATTCTTCACGAATTCTAAAGGCATTGCCAGTTAAGTGGCGGAATTCAACGCTTTGCGCGACGCAACGATTCGCGGTTTGTTTCGATACCAACTAGAATGAAAATATATTAATTTAAATAAATATTTAAATTCCTCGAGTGGGAATCGAACTCACAACCAGCCGCGTTTACAGTACCTCAAGATTACAATAATCATTATTACACTAAAAATATTAATATAAATGTATTGATATTTCAAAGCCACCTCACTTAATACGTTGAAAAAGATTTCATAATCGATTTCCAATATTTTATCATAATTAAAAAAAAATCTTTTTAAAACATGTCATTAGCGTTATTTAACGTTCAGACCCCAACTAATTTACATCGTGATATAGTGTCGAAAAATCTCTGTTATTTCTGCGAGATGAAAGGAGCTCTAATATATTTTACATTTTTTATATTCGTCGCTGTAACGAACTCGGGGAAAAACTAAATTCATATCTCGTCGAGAAATATTAAAGAGAAACATTAAATATGCTAAGTAAAATTGTCAAAATATAAAGAATGTTTTTAAGATTTACTGCCTTTATTTCCTTTCTGAGATAACTAACCGTAAAGCTGGGGCCTATGAGTGGGTAGAACAAACACTTACTAAACTAGATCACACCTGCATAGTTCATTAGGATATGAAAGTTCATATTTTATGATATTTGATATCTTTCTACAATTGTATGATATTATTATAACGAAGACATCCTTTTGATTTTTGTAACTTGAACAGTTACATATTATTAATAATTAATAATAATATTATTAATAATATGTAACAGTATATAAATTTATTATCGAATAATTTAACCACGAGTCCAGTTCAATTTAGGTTCGGATAGGTTTTTAGGTTCGATTCTTTCTCGAAGAAGTGAAATATTTAATATTTTCATTTTATTCACTCTGGAGTCGTCTTAGCAATAGGTTCCCTCTGCCTAACCTGCTGTGTGCTGCGTACAGCACTATACAGCGTGACGATTAAAACAGTTTAACCGATTATAAGTTGTAGAGAGTAATTATAATAAAACTATTTTTGTATATTTAAAACAAAGTTGTAAAAACATTTTTCGAGAGTCCAGCTTAAAAACAGACAAATATATCTAAACAATTATATGTATGTAATAACGTTATGTCACGCATTATATATTTTATTTAATCTAGCACTAATTATAATCTCTCTCCACAGTTCCACACGTCTACCTGTTACAGAGAACTTCATTAACACTCTAACTATCGGGTTTCCTTGCTAGGCGACTAATAAATACATTAAAGGCTTAACTACTATGACGTGTTCATATATCACTGTTCACGCTGGCTGTGATAATTCTGTTTATATTAATTTTGTTATATTAGGTGTTCCTACTATTGAAATTTAGAAGCCACTCGTAGCGCAGGGATACAAGCGTGTTACTGTAAACGTGACAGGTTGTGAGTCGATTTCCACCCGAGGAAATATTTAATATTTTCATTTCTTCGTTTTGGTGTCTAAAGTATAATGTGAAGTTCTGGCCCTCGATGCGCAATACCTCAGATCAGATCAGCAGAAAGTAGGGAACGGAAGTGTCTTAATGGCACCGGACTAGCTTAACACTAGGTGCCCAGGTTTTCTATGCCTACCCTGAAAAAAAAAAGATTTCAATTAAATTTTCTATTGTTACATTTTTCAATTTTTAATGCAAATATAAATAATATTAATAGTATCTCAAAATATTTTGAAAAACTGAATTTACAAATCAATAAATGAATTTATTTGTTTAAGTGTCCACTATTATTTTTGTAAGATGCTTATTATGATATACTAAAACAGCCCTTAGAGCGAAGTAAATTCAAATAGTTTTCTATAGTAGACACCTTATATTTCACAATGAAGTTTCATGAAGTTAATAGATGAACTAACTTAGAATTGAAGTTGTTACTAAATTTGAAACAACTTTTATTTATGTTCAAGAACACTGTCTAAGACTTACTTATTCGTATGCAGTAGTCATTTAAATGTATGTTGCACCGAACAAGAGCATGTCGCCGCTATACCCAGTAATAGAATTTACTTACATATAGTCTCGTATGCTGTTTCCACGAAGATTTTAACATATTATATAATATATATATGTATAATATACAAGATTTTGCTATTTGCAAATAGCCGGATATTCTATGGGTTGCAAATTTGACGTGAGTTTCCTAATTATCTATTATAGCTACTTGTTTTAGCTATTGTTGTTTTGTTGTATTTTTGGGTCTAAATAAACGATTTGTACAATATTTTCTTTTTTTTTCTAAAAAGATGAAGAGTCTACACTCTTTACTTCTACTTACTTACTCTTGTTACTTCTTAGTATATGAGCTTCTGGAATTTATCGACTACTAATATACTACCTATTTCTACCTTTAACATACGTATTTGGAAAACGATTTTTTATTAAAATAAAAAGATATTTCGTGTTTTCGTATGAGAAGGAAATGGAAAATCAAAGGACGAAATTAATTCGAGATGAAATGAATATTTAAAATGAAACCCCTGATATTGAAACCTGTAACTAAGTTTAAAGTATAAGACATTCTCCACTGCACTATAGATGTTCTTTGTAATTTCTGAACAAGTTGCAACAAAGTGCACCAGCAAGTGTCCCCTACAAACGCTCATCAAAGTTTCTCCTATGACTAAACTCAAGCTTTGAATCTAAAATAGAGCACGCCAAAACGCTACGTGTATGGAATCCTATTATTCTTATCTTATAAAAGCGTCAGTTTGGTAAAAATTTTATAGGAAATTTTTCGTAAAGTTTCGCGAAAAACAAACTGTAAAGAATGGATGGCTTCTGATTTATAGATCAATCTATTTTTTTAGTTTTAAATAATAGATAAATTTTCCACCGAATTCTGGAGACATTAGAAGATGAGTGGCAAAACTCAACCCCGCGTTTTACCTCGATACCAGTGATGAAATGTAAAATGAGTGGGAATCGAACCCACAACCATTTCGCGCTCAGTCACATCTGGCTAGAGGCCTACTTACAATGTGAATACAAAGAATATATTTTACAAAAGCAATTTAAATACCTATTATACTTACACATAATATTTTAAAAACAAATACACAGCTGTAAAAGAAAATAAAATATTGATATCAATTCTATACTAATACGAGACATCAGTAAATATGACAAAGAAGAATAGTTTTATATTTCTCCAATAAGACTCATATCTCGTTTGCCCATATAAAATCCATTCAACATCCAAGATTGAAAAAGACATCAAGGTGGAGAGGTTATTGTTTTATAAAATATAAATTTCCTCATAACCTGGGGTAAGTATATTTTTAAGAGCACGGTTGCCACATAACTCTGGCGAGGAAGGAACCTTCCCTCCTTGCGGGACGGAATACAGATTGTTTACTCAAGTAAATTGCTTTGTAAGTCTGGAGGCGGTTTAAAAAATGTTTCTATATCTGCTGGGACCCCGGGACCCTGAAATACAATCAGGTTACGTCAGCGAAGTTATTTAACGACGCGTACTATTTGTCTTTCCTTATTTATTTTATAAGCAAAACTGCTGAAGTAAATTAGTTTGATTCTGCTTTAGTCTCAGACGGAGCCTTAGGCGAGCTAGATAATTATAATGACTTTTTTTGCCTCGTAGGTACTTTGCTCATTTTAAATACAAATTGAAATCTGGGAAAATTATATTTTTTTGTATTTTCGTTTGAAGTTTTTTGTATTTATTTATACATTTAATAGCTTTACAATACAGTATAGTCAGGTTCAGGCTGTATTCTGCACATAGGTATAGGGTCGGGTAGACAGAGGGAATTTAGTGTTAAGATACTCTGATCCCCATTTGTCGCTGAATTTTACGAGGTGTTGTGTTCCGCCAAATCGTAATGTTTTGACGGAACTAAACGCCGCTCTTTATCTTGACACGAGAGCAATAAAATTAAAATATTAAATATTTCATTTCATCGAGTGTTAATCGATCCTACGTTTGCGTTACAGTCAAACCCTTTTGCCACTGCGCCCTGCCCCTATAAAATACATAATACTTTTAAGTTTCTTACTCAAAAATGACACCTAAATTTAGTTACGTTTATAATTACAGGTGTATATTTCGATGCCATATACAGCTATAAATTCGTAGGAATGAACTCAAAGCAGTAATTTTACGAAGCTGCAAGGCAAAATTGCAGATGAGTAGTCTTCTGTTGGACCAGACTTTAAGGGAGACTCCGTTCCTTTGACAAAATAACGGCTAAGAGATGAAAAGTCGCCTAAGACGACAATATCCGAGATTAGGCGAGACGCCCACTTTTTCATTTTCTTAAATGGCCTCGTAGGGAGTGTTTTTGCAAAAACATAAAGATTAACTTTGTTATTTTATATAATTTTTAAATTTACTTAAAAAAAATTACATTATAATTATAATAAGTTGCTTAAACCATTTTCAAGAGGCCCAGGTTCAAATAACGTTAGGTAAGGTTAAATATACATTTTTATACGTTTTCTAAATAATTATTTTTCTTTACTAGGTGTGGAAGAACACTTTAAAAACGTTTAAGGATTATGTAACTCGAATTGTAAAATGTCATTAAATCGTATTTTCTTTAATGTTAGCGAATTTTCTAAATTTTGATATAAAATTGAAAATTTTAAATTTAGATTTTCTACTAGAAAGTTATCTCGAGCGAAGCGAAATAAAAAAGATCGTATCCAGCGCACGTCGAGTGCATATGGAGTCCAATTAGCTGCATTTTATTATGACCACTTGGCCGTAACTTCATAAGTGTAGCAGTTTTTTTTAAATATAATATTCCTAGACATATTATGTGATTGCTAATAAATTTGTGATTTTTGTATTTTACGTATAAATTTATTACAATTTTAGCTTCACGTTATACAGGCAGAGGGTTTTTAGTATTAAAACGCTCTGTTCCCCACTCTCCTTCAAATTTTTGAGGCATTATGTGTTGAGTGGTGGCACTCAACACCACGCTTTGCTTTGTTACCAGAGGGAATAAATGAAAATATCAATAAACCAATCTGTTTCAAATAATTCAATATGTATTTGTTTAAATTAAAAAATAATAATAAGTCCCGCTGAGTTTCTTGCTCACAAATACGTAGATTGCTAAACTAATAAAATAATATAACAAGAAAAATATTTTCGCTAATATTATTATATATTATTTCAACATAAACCACTGTGCCCCACACCTAACCGTTCAGTTCATAATTAAAGTTCGGTCAAGTCTTAGTTGACTTACTAGTTGAACAGTTCCTCGGAACTCCTTGTTTATCCACCACCGCAAGTTGTAGAGGAAAATAATAAACAACTTTTTAATTGACAATCAATCCAGGAACTTTGATAAACACTTGTTAGGATAAGTTAAGTATTTGTGTTGAGAAATTATTGGCGGTTAATATTTTCTATATTAATGAAATTATATTTTACATGAAAATTAATCTAGGCCAGTCGTGGCGTAGCGCAAGCGTGTGAAAAGTCGACAGGTTTTGGGTTCGATTTCCACTTGAGGATAGGTTTATTATTTCTTAACATTTTCATTTCTTCGCTCTTGCACCAAGGCAAAAGCCTGGCGTTTATTCCACTCAAAACACACAATGTCTCGAAAAATTGATGGAATGTGAGGAACGGAGTGTCTTAACTAGGTTCTCTCTGCCTACCTTTTTGTATGCGAGATACAGGGTAAATCTGATTTCATTTTAAATTTTTATACAAGGAAAAACAGTAAAATCGACGCCGTCGTCACACAGCTAGAAGTAGAATGGGTCTTACCGCTGAGTGCGCACCATTTTTTTTTAGACTTGTGGTAATGTTTAGATTTTAAATATATATCTTTGCTCGTTTAGGCTATACAGACAATATTTTTTTTTATGTATAATGAACACATTCTTTAAATTTTGTTTTAAAAATGCATGTATCGAAATTGTTTAAACAATGTCGAGAAAGTTATCCCAGCAATTGATGTTCTGACATGACAAAACAAAAGTGAGCCCATTGGAAGTCGCCATAGAGCGTGAAATTGACAAAAAAACTTGAAAATCCATCACGAATCAAATGACACTTTGAAATTGTAAAGCTAACTGAAGAATCGGATGGACTGGCAAAACAATTAACGGGAGCGGACGATCCGAAAAATTGGTATAATCAACAGAAACAACGTTCGATAACATGAAAGAATTCATAAAAGCAATTTCAAAATGCTATATTAAATTTATTCTGTGCTTCCATGCCGACCCACTAACTATGTAAAAACATTCATTTATTTTTTTTAACGTTTTCCGCACAGACGCTAGAGAAATGCTACCGATTGACTTTATATACGAATTTTAATGGTGGTAGTGTATATGCACAATTATATAGCTTTTTTATGCCTATATTATGAATTTATAACTTAGAATAATACAGGGATTCTGTAGAATATTATTTTACAAAGTCATAATTTTCGTTGTCATTCGAACTAAATAACTTGGTAAAGGCTTAGGGCTCATGTCCTAAGGGGGAAAAACTAAATTTTTAAAATTGAGTGGAAATCGAACCTTCGAACCTTGTAGTATTGTCTGAGTCTAGACATATAAGCGCAATGAGGCGTTAGAGAAAACACAATAGAAGCCATTAATTTGAAGAAGCTTTGTTTAAAAATTAACGGATCGTCTGTCTAATCTCCCTGATAAATACCCTTGATGGATTATGCTATTCCGCACACAAAACAATTTATTTTTCACCCCTTTGTTAGTTAAGAAGCACTTATTAACAAAATAATCGTTTAAAATGGAGTATTCAACTCAGTAAGTCTCTGAAGGCTGGAGGATATCTACATTTAAGTCGACGGATAAATCCTTTACGTTCTTCATGTTTTGTTAATTGAGTAATTTTCTATCCACAATTGTACCTATGTGAGTTAAACCTTTCTAGAGGATTAATGGTATACTTATTAAAGGCCGTATAATTGCTGTTTCAGAAAATCTGGTTATATGTTATTTTTTTAAAAGCTTATAGCTAAAATATATGTTGTTTTTAAAGTTAAAGAGAAATTCCAATTGCTTGTTGGATTTTTGTAAAATAATGAGTAGCTAAATAACTTATCCGCTACCAGGTTAATATAAAAGATGGTAGTCAGTACGAAACTGCAGATATATTATGATAAAAACATACAACTTATATACTGTATACAGCTAAACATAATGTATACAGGGTGTAGCGTCACCACAATCTTTGGCAGTTTCACAAAAGACGACTATCACACAGGAGCAGTATGGTATGCTGAAGGCTAAAAACATTAGCATATTGCGGGTCGGATCGTAATCACTCGCTAAGCAAAATTAGCCCCTAAGGTGTACTACTCACCAACTACCAGCTCTTTATTATCCCTCAAACGTGCCCACTTATGCTAATTCGGTACCCTTTGAGGTACTGTATCGCCCTAAAATTAATATAGTAATATGATACTGCTTATTAGAAATGGACGTTGATAATCATTGCTTATGCATCGAATCTTTTTTGTATGAGGATGTTGAAAATCTGGATTTTAATATTTAGTTTGAATGGTACGTATGGTGGTTTTAAATTATAAGATCAGTAAGGTTTGCTCTTTTAATATTATGGGAAAGAAATAAAAATATTGAAAATATAAGTTATTAAACTTCTTATACTAAGCTTTTCAAATCAGAAAAATTGATAGATATTATTAAATCAATGATAGTTGCAGAAAAAAACTAAATGTTTTAGATGATATAAACTTGACGATATTATGTTAATATTGAATAATATTTGATAATACATTCATGTATTCATAACAATCTATATGACAGGAACTTCGGAGAATTGGACCTATTTTTTTCCTTTTTTTTGGAATATGAGGTTAATGCTGTTAGCCCTATTAGCTTTTATAGCAACATTAGGTAGGAAGTAGTCTTTCCCAGAAATAGTAAACACCTAAGTTCTATCTGCTTGAAAGTTTGTCGTCTAAGACAAAGATACGATGGGGCTGGGAAAAGGATTTTAGAGCGTAGTTTCGATCTATGAACCTCTGGGTGTTTCATGTTTCCACTGCTCCTCTCTGTATCCAATCCTTCTTTTTCATTTTTTCATTCAGACATTACGCCCAGATATCTATCTTATCTTTTCTGGAAAATTGACGCAACATATTATAATTAATAAGCTCTCTATATACTGCTAAGATGTTTACTATAGTTTCATACTACATATTTATACATTGTTGATAAGTTCGTGCATGGTTATAAACATAACCAGTCAACGAAGTTGTTATTTAAAATCTGGGGGAAGAATTCCCATTATTATGAATAAACTTTTACAAGATTACATACTCTGTTGGAAAACTGTTGATACTTAAACTTAGAGCTGAACTTTTAATATTACTTTTATATAAAAATGCACATCGCATGTAAGAGACAATTTAAAGTTTAATGTATGGAAATCTGGAGTTTGCAATGTGTGCATACTCTTTGTAAAAACTTTCCCGACTTCAAACTGCACCATTTACTTCCCGCATTTGCCGACTTTTTAATCTGTTGATCAAACAACCGAGCAGCTGACGACAAATTTATTCTTGTACACAAAGATTCTAATCGTGATGTTAGCTTTGAAGCGAATTCTTTTTAAGACAGCTCGCTTTTTTGACTGAGCGGTTCTTCAGAGATATGGTGTATCTCATAGTATTTTTGAGACGTTAATGAGTCAAAGTTCTCATGAAAATAAATTAGATGTTATACACACTAATTTTATCAAAAATGATCATATTTAATAATTTTGCATCATATATATCTATAGGTAATCGTCATATATCCAAAGCAACGCCTACTAATAGATTAAGGCAGCAGTTTAAAATTTGTAGACTTGAATGTTTGTTTAGGGACAACTGATGAAATGGATAGGCTTTTTTTTGTAGATAATCCCCCTACTTTCTGGGAACCTAGAATTAAGCCCATACCATTCTAATTAAGACACTTCCGTTCTTCACTCTCTGCCGAGTTCTTGAGGTATTAGGTGTTAAATGGCGAAACTTAACGCCACGTTTTGCCTCGTTGCCAGAACAAGGAAATTGAAAATATTACACATTTTATTTCTTCGTGTGGGAATCGAACCGCCAACCTGTCACGTTTACAGAGGCACGCTTGCGACATGACTAGCCTCATAATACTAAATTTACTTATTAGTACCTTATTTACTATATGTGGTTAAAATTTCGACTGAAACGTTCACAGTGTAAACAAGAACATAAAATAAATAGACTAAAGTTTTAAGAAAGATTGTTTGCTTCTGGTTTATATAGTGCATTGTACGAATCCGTAGTCCACGTAAAGTCCATGTCAGGTGGATTTAATTTTTTATTTGGCATCAAGCCAAGCTGTTGTTATTTTAGGCCATTTTCACACGGTAACCGATCCTGGGTTGCCGGTTGACTGCTCCTGTCATTACATCGCTATTATACCTCTAAGCCAGCCAACAAACGTTCGGCATGAACGCCTTCGCTAGTGTATGTGAACGAAGGGATTTGTCATAAATAATTATCGATTTATACTGTAATGTTTAATCATTCCATTGAAATTTGTTTCTTTCAATATATTTGAAGCATAAGTTATGTTTAAAATTTGTTAAGCAAATTTTTTATATTTATCATAATTATATTTTTTTTATTTTACATTAGAATCCAAAAATCCAAAATATATTTAAACGTTTTGTTTTCATTCTGTGGCCATTGTTTTTCCTGTAGTTTTATTTTCGCGCAATATTTAGTAAACAGAGAGACCATTCACTCCCCATTACGTTCTAATGATTTCTAATAAATATCATATAACCGATAAACTTATAAATATAAAAATGACTTTTGATATTTATTTTATACATGTACACTTAACTTAAAAAAACTTAGCAGCAAATTATGGTTAAAAAAGTATCGAACAGTATATGTTCGCAAATTGCTGAGAATTAAGCAAATTCTGTCTAATTAGCGAGGGTATCATTTATAATATTTTAAAATGAAGATTTAGCCCGAGGCTGGGAACGGTTGCAGCTTATTGGAATAATGAAACTTTTATAGTTGGTTTAAGTTGGTATGGCGAATAATGATGAAGAATAAGTATATATTCAATATGTATATTTTTATTTAATACTTCTTTTTGTATAGTTAGTAAATTGAACTGGAATAATATTTAAAATAACTTTAGAATTATTATTATTATATTATTTCGGTGCACCATAAAGGACTATAATAGAATCAATTTTAAAATTACAAAAAAATATTCCATAATAAAGGCCAGTCGTAGCGCAGGGGCACAAGTGTGACTGTAATGGCGGCAGATTGCGGGTTCGATTTCCACTCGAGGAAAAGAAACATTTAATGTTTTTATTCTTTTGCTGTGGTGTTGAGGCAAAACGCGTCGTTGAGATCCGCCATGAGTGGCGCAATTCATTACGTGTTGAGACACGCAATGGAATGCTTCACTTCAATAAGCAGAGGGAACCTAGTGTAGGTTCCCTCTGCCTACTGAATTGAAGCTATAAAAAGAAAATTTACACTGTGATTGATGGTCATAAAATCCACATAAATTTTAAAACATACGAGTGTTGTACACATATAGGTACCTAATATTTATTATTTGAAAAATTGCATCTATCGATTCCAGTTATACTTTTTGAAAAGTTAAATAACGATGGAGCTTTTTACAAAAAAATATAAATCCCCATAAATCCCTGTGCGGTTTTCAGGAAGGCTTTGGGGACGGGCAGTTTCATTCCTACATGTTGTAATCCCGGATTAAATAGAACAAGCAAAAAATATTTTTTAAGCGGCCTTTTTAAAACTATGGAATGCGATTAATGTTTATATAATATTTTGTTGTATTTTTTAATATGATATGAAAATTCATAGTGACTATGTTCATTTCATAGTGAGTTGTGTATAAACTTTAAATAATCTATTATTTCATTTAAGTGATATATTTGACTTATGAAATTGTTGCCTTTTGTAAATGTTATTATCACATTTTTACTAGACAAATATAAGAGTAACATACCGATGTTTCATTGAAATTGAATGAACGTTTTGAGTTTTAAGCTTATAAGCGGAAAATTAAAGTTTTGTAGTAGTATATCGATAGAAGTTAGTATATCGATATAAATAGAATTATTTATAAAATAGGAATATCTTAAATAATGTAAATGTATTTAAAATAAACTAATTAATAATTACGATACCATATTATAAATATTATAATTGCGGCGTTAAATTCCGCCACTCAACAAGCAATGTTTCGGAAGAAACAGAGTATCCTCATACTAGGTTCCCAGGTTCCCTCTGTTTACCCTGCTACTTGCGGGATACGGCGTAAATATTAATTAATTACAATTATATCGATATACCTACTACATTATATTAATAAATAAAGTACGAGCATATAAATGATTCAGACATCGTTTGAACTACATACCCATTCCCCACAGGCATCACGAGCACTACTCAAAAACTAATCCAGCCTAGTGCTGTTAAGAACACTACGCCCGACATGCCCTCATTGGTCGTTGGATTCGTGCAAAGGACCCCCAAGCATCTCATTAGAGCCCCCAGTCTTTTATGGATCCCTTCGTTCTTGCGCCATGATTGAATTTTCAAGAAAATTTCGTCAAGTACTTTTTAAGTACGGTTATAGTTTTAATTGTTTGCTGTTGGGGTTCCTTTAGGTACTCTCTTTGTAAATTTAGACTTCTTTTTGAAATATAACCGTGTATTTTGCACATTTTACATACCTACAAATTATTATTTTGTAAGAAAGCGTTTTTTATCACATTTCAGTATTGACGTAAACAAAAAGTTAAGTTAATTTATGTTTGTTTTTCGTTTTGTTAATTTTAATTAATTTTTAATTTATTTTATTAATGTAATGTAATAAAGTGTTAAAATAAAATAACAAAATATTGTCTAAATTCATTACTCGTTGCCATGTAAAATTAAATAATAAAATATTTTTTATATGAAAGATGTATTAAATGATAAAAGAAAAAAGATTTCGATCCGCCATCTTATAATAACAAAAGCACTGACCGCAGATTTCCGTTAAACGATACATCGATATACTCGTACGTGAAGTGTTTCTCAACCACAACTTCTACTCTTATTTAAAAATAAACTTTAATATAAAATTGTTCTTTATTATCAAGTAAATAATGTTAGTGGTATTGTTAGTGATGTTTAAAGGCAGGCGACTTGTGTAGCGGCCATTTTGGTTAATTGATATCCCATGCTCCATGACTGCAACCCGATATCGCGATAGGGTTGACGCTATTATCCAATTTCTGGCCAATCAGAACGTTTTATTTGTCATTCATACTTCTTTGTTTTAGAGGAATGTGAATATTTAGACCTTTAGGTAGAAAATTATTTTTATATGAAAAAAAAAACACAAAATCTATTTTATATTAATACGAATTTATATTAGTTTATGCATGTTACAAAAATGTTATATTTTGATATAGGTTGCTGACGGTAGCACAAAAAGAATGGTTTTAATTAAATTTTATTTTATTTCTTCAAGTGTACTTGAATTAAATTTAAATATAAAAACACAAATAATTTATAGGTTTATGAACTTTTTTAGCTTCTTATTGTATCCCGCATAATGCAGACAAGAAGACAGCTGGAAACCTAATGCTGAGACACTTCGTTCCCATTAAAATAATTCCGTGCTTCACTTTCTACTGAATCTAGAGACATTACGTGTTGAGTAACGGCCCCATTACCTGGTTACCATTCCAATTCCTCCAGTGGAAATCGAACACAAAACACACACAACATTTCACACAGTTCCTAAGTCAAACATCGAAAATGGAATATATTAATCTATTTCCAACAACACTAACACTAACGTTAACACTAACACAACACTAACGTTAGTTCGAACATAACTTTCACACATAAAAATCATTTCAGTGCAACTACGAGTGAGTATATGATCTGATAGCATCATAAATTGATGAACGACAACAAAACTATACTTTTATTGCTTCCCGTTTCAGATCATTTAACACGCACGTGACCGACTCGATAGGGTTGTCTAAATGTTTGCCAGGATTATATTTATAGTTAATATTTTTTTAAAGGGGAACACCGCGGCGTTTTTGTTTACTTAATTTTTTTTTTATGGACTTATTTACGGTTTTATATTAGTTCTACAAGATTTCTTACATTGATTTATTTGTGTGTAAATCTTTAGATGTTATTTATTAACAGTTATTTTTTCGTATCTTGCAGGATAACAGAAATGTATTTTTAATTTAGTTCTGTTCTTTAATTATGGCATTTTGAAATGTTCTCAATCATGCCACAAAGAACCATGAGTTTTATGATATTTTTATTAAAAAACTTTTCCTTTTGATAGCCGCATTGAAACGTTTAAAAAATAAACATTAATGATTACTTTACGTTGTCTTCTGGTATCATTTTTCAAAATCGAATTAGTTTCACGTTGCACAAGCATGCTAGGAACAGACAGAGGCGAAGGGATCCTAGTGTTAAGACACATCGTTCCCATTAAGTTTAAGACACATCCACGCCCCTCTTTCCACAGCATTCTGGAGGCATTGTATTAAGTGGTGGAACTCAACGCTGCAAATGGCTCACTAAAAGACTGGAAATTGAACAACCTGTCACGCTAACAATCACACACTTACGGCTAAGCGCCACGACTGGCCTCAAATTATTTTGTCAATAATATTGAACCTATATACAATATGAAGAGAGATGATCTCGTCAATGTCTGTTGAGCAATAACGGCGTTATATTATCAAAGTGGTGTTAATGAATTAATATTAAACTAAATGATATTATGACTTAGCTGTCTGTCAGTCTAATTTGAATGTAAATTTTAACATCAAAAGGGAAACTAAAATTTAAGCAAATTACATTACTTGATGTTAATTTGGTATCTTCATTGAGAATGAGTATATTATAATTGTAATAAGTTTACATTGCAATCTTTTAGTTAGGAAAATTACAAATACGAGTACTTTCTATTTTAATGTATGTTTTATAGATGCATATATACAGTTCGGTCAATGAGTTGTGGCGGTGCCGAAATTATATTTCTGAATTTTTACACATTCTTCATTCGGTATGAAACAATCAAATGTAAAAAAAACCCTAAAAAAATCGTTGATCGACTCGTTGAATGTACTATACGTCTTTATAATTGAGAGAAAATATTAAAGTGGAACATAACTTTCATATTGTATACCATAACATAACATTTGAGTTATGAAATTTGATACGTAGAAACTAATAGGTTTAAAATTAACTTAGTTAGTTATAAATAAAAATAAATCTATTTGAGGCGTAAACCACAGTTGCTAAAATATTATTTAATCAAACAGCAAAATAACGAAATTTTTGTTAATCAAATCGAATATGAATCTATTTTCATATAAAATATTAGTATTCCATATTATTTGAGTTCTCAACGTTTAGGTAAGCGCTATATTAGTTATTAATGAAGTAGTACAGTGGAAATTATTGCCGGTTCATCGACTATTTTGTTTAGTTAGACCCGGTTAGTTTACAACACTGAGGGCTATTTGTTTTACCTACAGGATGAATAAATAATGTAAAGTCCTTATTTAAATATTAAAACGTATAGTTTAGAGTTTAAACTCTAAAGTTATGCGAAGTTAACGAATTTTGAAAAACTAGCTTTTACACCGACTTTGCTCTAAATAAGATAAAAACGTTTAACGTCATGTTATTTAGGCTAGAGCCTAAAATATTAAAAAATATTAGACCATTTTTTTTTCAATTCAAATCAATAGTTCAGGAACTACCTAATCTCAGGAGATTAGCATGCCAAAGTAAGCATCTTTAGCTTTATCCTTTATCTTTATCTTTATCATATTAATATGTGTAGATT
The DNA here is from genome assembly GCA_001486225.1 of Heliconius pardalinus sergestus. Lineage (NCBI taxonomy): Eukaryota > Metazoa > Arthropoda > Insecta > Lepidoptera > Nymphalidae > Heliconius > Heliconius pardalinus. Next base: position 11,259 of record FASU01017733.1, on the reverse strand, counting down.
ATATACGAAAGGACATAAAAAATCATTTTTTAAATTTCAGCTGAAATTCTAAGAGTTGAGATTTCAACACAATTCGCTAAGTCTAATATTTGTTAATATTAAGCTATCCTTTTTATTTAAATAGAAAATATAGATATTTTTGTTTTATGTTAAAAGAAAAAAAATGATTTGTTTTTTAACTAAAAAAAGGGCCTATTTCAATAGATTAGAGATCAAATTGATGTGTGCAATATCACGCCATACAAACGCCATATACAGGTAATTAGTAGATAGGTAGAAAAACTTTTACAGGTGATAGAGTAGATTATCTCCTACTATTTCACTCATAGGCATACTGCCCTGAAATTTTTATCATTCCCGAGATATCCTTTAAAAAAAATATCCAAATACTATAAATATGTAGATAATAAAAAAAGTAACTTAACAATAATAGGTATCTTATATACCAGCTGTAGTAATTAGAATTTTTATTATCTTTTTTTATATAAAATATGTTATATGAATAATAATTATCTTAAGCATTCCTCGTAGTGTTAATTCCATACCTTAACTATGTATGAGGGCTTACCTTTCAGGCTGAACGACTAATTAATTACTGACTTGATGATGAGGCTATACATAATTTATTTTAATTAGTACATAAAGACGGGCAAGATGTTGTAGACATTTTATGAAAAATATATATAAAATGAGCTTCACTCTGTATCCCACTTAGCAAGGTAGGAAGAGGAACCTAGTGTTAAGACACTCCGTTCACCATTTTCCGTCGATTTCTGGCGGCATTACGTGTTGAGTGGCTAAACTCAATGCTGCATTTTGCCTCGACACCAGAGAGACGAAATTAATCATAATTTTCATAATTAATTAATCATTTTAAAATACTATCTTCTAACGGTGTAATGATGAAATTTAAATCCCCACTGTCATTGAATCGCAAGAAATGTAACATCAACAACTACTTTGTTCAAAATCAAAGAATATAATTACTTTCACAAAACAAAATACATTGCAAAATTAAAACTAAATATTATCTTTCCATTCCAAATAAGGGTGAAATTATTCAACCCAAATTTTTTTATTATTTTCCAAAGGGGATGTAAACGTTATTATACGAATATGTTTATACAGTAAATAGGTAAGATATTATAGAGAATATGCTGCAACACTTTCATTATTTTTGTTGGTACCCAAACACCGCAATCGGCTGTGATCCCCCATCCCCTCTATTTATATATGCGAATGTGCGGTTTTGTTTCTATTTGCGGGTAGGGTGTACACTCGTAATTACAGCGTCGGGACAAGTCCCGGGGCGAGACCGCATTTCCAGAGATAAAAGTTTCGTACTATCTCTAGATATGCTTGGATGACTTTCGTTTTAAGATATTTATACTGAAATTCTTACAGTTTTATAAAAGTATTTTAAGGCTTACTTTTTTGGTTAGTGCTTATCTTTGATGGCTACCAGTTTTGTATAAAAAATCATAGTGACTAGACTCACTGTGTGCGGTCGTTATTTTCTGCTGTTGTTAGCTCGTAATGTTTATGTAATTATGTTTTTTCGAATTCTACTCTTCCTTAAGTAAAATGTCAAGCAACTTCATATAATAACAGAATAATGTAGACATAGATAACTACGTACGCATTCATAAACTTCTTTAGGTTACATCTTGAGATGCCGTTATCTCGATCGATCGATCTCAGTGTTGAGAGCGGTTTATAAATATGAAACCTAGTGCCAAGACTAGTCGTTTTGCCTGAACTTAAGATATTATGTGCTGAGTGGTAGAACTTATCGCCGAACTTCTTGTTTCTGTTTATCCATGTTTGTCTGCCTATACTAAATGAACTAGGCCCATTTTCATGGTAATACTTTGTCTCACCTAAATAAGGATACGACCGACCTCTGAGGAATTTAATTTTACATATAAAATATATATAGGTGTAATAATTTTTCAAAGTTTAGCTATTTATTTGTTATTTAATAAACACGAAAATTTATCGTATTATAAATTAAAATGACTTACGAATTTTACATAAGTAGTGTTGAGTTTAGAAACCGTGGGTGAACCTAGAAAAATTATCTTGACTAGGAAAGAAAACTTATTTAGAATAGATGATTTTATAATATCATCAAGTAAATATATCAAGAATTGGTCGTGCTTCATAAAATAACCAACTGAATTTGACCACATACATCATTCAATCGTTAACGTTTAACGTTTTCGTCGTCGACGTTTGGTCATATCGTAAAACAGGATGTCGATAAAATATGCAATAAAAATTGAAAAAAATAACGCTAGGAGTCAAGTAATTGACTATATCGTTAATGAAAAAAAGTTCCAGAGAAATCAAAAGATACAATCTTTTATATTATAGTGAATATGGTAAGATTTTTACCATTTAAAAATTTGGTTTTAAAATTTTATCTTATAGATTAATTATTATTATTTGTAATTAATTTTAAAACTGTTCAGATCAACTTCATTTTAAATATTTTAAATTAAAATGAAATAAAAATAAATGTATTTTTTAGTTTTAAGTATGTAAAATTATTTATGTTGTTAGAATCTCTCCGAGGGAGATTCTCCAGTAACTTATAAAGGCTTAGTTGTCAGAACTCTGCGAATCCTGTTACTTAATGTTTTTATAAATTTTATTTAAAGATAACACATTTATTTCCTTACTGCAAAATAACTCCTTAAAAACGTTCAAAAAAGAAAGTACCTCTACAGAAAGTAATAGAACCAAATTGTAAATATTGGTCGTCAGCAATAGAATTAGGCTTCCAAACTTGGAAAGCTTTAAGCATCAATCACTTTTATTCGAAGAATATCCCAAATACTTACTAAATTAAAATAAAGGATAAGGACGTACAAAGCGGGCCCTTAATCGTATTTCTGCCAAAGTACCAGTAGTATAAGAATTTCATCCGCTTGTTTTTTGTATCGTATTTTGCTCAATTTATTAAAGGTTTTTCTTTGAATCTACTTAAAAATCAATCCCGTCCCGAGGCACTCGTTTCAATCAATCACAGACCGATTGAAAATTCATTCGCAATAAGAGACTGAAGGATTACGTGACTACATTACGGTATCTCAAAATAAGAAACATTTTATCATTTTTTATTAAGAACTTAGTGAGCGAGTTGAAATATCCAGGGCTAACGTTATTAACGTGAACGTGACTGTCTAGGTTTCGTTTAAGTATTTTTATATAGAAAACCTAACTTTGAAAATATAGATAGTTTATATGTTTTTTTCTCTCATCTGCCAATAGCAGGATAGGCAGTGGGAACCTAGTGCTAAGACACTATTCCTCATTTTCCGCCGGATTCTAGAGAAAAGGATTAATATATTTTTTGACAATAAAATATTTTTTTTGATATATTGTACTTGGTATGACCCTAATTCAATATTGCGGATACGAAAAATACTTATCAATAAATAGAATAGTTATCGATAAGTATTTTCCGTATTCTATTTAAAAACATTGTATCGTTCCACACAAAATACGGCTAGCATTGAACTACGATACTAAAAATTACCACTGCTTTCTTCGCTTCATTCGTGGTAAGCGAAATATGAGATTTCAACTGATTCCCAATATCTATCCAGTAAATACTCATAATATTGAAGCTTACAAAAGATAAAATAAATATTAAACTCACACGGTCTTGTTTTTTATTAGCAATTGATTTTAATCGCCGTTTCTAATGATGTGATAGAGCAGACAAAGAAATAGTATTTCTACGATAACAATATTGAGTATTTGGAGAGTAAGCTAAGATGAAATCAATGTTTTTAATGTTATAGCTAAAAGATAAAAGAGCTATGAGTGTGCAATGTTTTATGAGTGTTCCAACACTATTAATATAAGGACCGGACCAGATGAAAAGTTTAAATTTCCGTCATTTAAAATCTAGTTTGAGTATTTGCGTTTTTGCACGCGATTTACGGGCGGGAAAAACACGCTGTTAGGACGCGCCCAGGATATTGACGTTTGAAAAGAAAGAGCAATAAAATTATTAATGTTTATTTATGATGATAAAATAATTAACACTATTATAATTTTAAGGTAATTAGATAAGAGGAGTATAGCAGTTGAAGCTTGAAACTGAACTGGTTTGTCTAGGTGGTCTCTCTCTGTGGAATCTGTAGAAACGCTGGAATGATGGAGCCTCATGTCAACTTGCGTTTAAAACGCGCTATCTGGATAGGCCTTTAGACAGAAAATATACGAACTGTTAGTCTCACTAGTACCTACGGAAAAAAGTACCTACGCAATAAGTGGCGAAACAAATATCAGTTTTGTTTAAAATTTGTATAATTTTTTAAAATTATTTTTACGTATACTCGTAAAAAAATGAAAAAATATATACGAGATTAAAATAGAAATAAGAGGTAACAACCTCTGCAAATTTAGTAATTTCACATAATTTACCAAAAAATAAATATTAAAATATTTCCAATATTTGTAGTTTACAACACAATTGAACTTTAAAAATCAATTCTATATCCCCAAACCAAACTCAAAACTTAAAAAACTCAACCATATATACTAAAACACATATCAACCAACCAATGAATATTAATTTGACGTGCCGTACTTGCAAATGGATTCACATTCGACACGATCGCAATCTCACTGGAAAGCGCGTGCACCTCGCAGTGTAGTACGATAGCCATCTTAGACCGATATGCAGTTAATAATGTAACGCGATAAATAATGCAGGTGGAATACGAGTCCACTCGACTCCACTCCTACATGTACTAGGAAACGCACACGGTAAGTCACGATTGTCTTACTGAACTGGAATTTTAATGTGGAACTGTTTTTGTTAGGTTCCCCGAAATGGCCGAATTATACGGAAATAACTTATTTTCTATTTATTTTATTTTGGCATTTAGCTTGTTCTCATATATAGACGTCTAAACGCCACAAATTTTTAATTCGAGTCCTATTGAAAGAGGAAGAGGAAATTATTATTTTCATTTCTTCGCTCTGGTAATATAGCAAAAGGCGGCGTTAAGCTCCGTCACTTGACACGTCTTTAGAATTCATCTAAAAATGGAGAATGATAGTCTTAATGGGAACGGAGTGCCCTAACACTAGGTTTCCTCTGCCTACCCTCTTTAAAAAAAAGTTTCAAACTGCATTTGAAAACTTCTGTCGCTTCCACGCGCAAGTATTACCCTTGTTAAGTATTAAACGCAATGCACTTCCTAAACGTTAAGTAATGTTGTATTAGAAATGAATTAAGATAAATTGCTGTGTGGGTATATTGTTGCAGCCCGTTCGCTGTGTCAAGAAGAGTTATGGGAACTTCCTTAAAATTTATCTGTTAGCTAGTTTCATTTATGATATACTTGCTTATATTATTAATTGTTATTATAAACCGTATTATTTTTTGAATAAGAATTTGCTATTATAAAAAACTAAATTTGCTATTATATAAAATTTGATAAATTTAACGTTTTTTAAAATATTACTTACACATTAAAAAAAGGAAATTTATTTTCAAACCTATAAATATTCGCCGGTCGGTGACATCGGTCTCGTATGCAGTCAAACATTTGCTTTAAAACGCGGCGTTAGGTTCCACCAAGCAACCCGCATTATTTCGAAAATTGGGAAAAAAATCAGAAACGGAGTCTTAAGCGCTATATTTCCTCTGCCTTATCTGTTTTACGGGAAACAGCGTGAAGATATTATTCATCATAGTTCTCATAGTCACCAGTACTTCCAACAAAAAAAAATTAAGTTAACTATGCTATTACTATATTTTTCCTTTATTTCATTTAAAATATTCCCGCAAACAAAAGCTAATTTACTTTTAACATGACTACTAATTTATAAAATGGTTGCTGCTTTAAAGAAATCGTTTTAGCAGCAAAAAGTTATTTATATTTCCAACTGTTTTAACAAAATGTTCCTGGCGCTTCCAGTATCTGTGGTCTAGACAAGAAAGTGCTGAAAAAAGTAGAGCCATCATTGCGCTATAATGAATTTTTGAGTGGGCACTCAAACTTCAACTCGAGTACCTCTGCTTTAGAGATGAGGCAGTAAATTATTGTTTTTTACTATCTTTTAAAATATTAAAAAATACAATTTTATATTTATAACGCCGAACCGTAGTTGCTTAGTCGAGTTTAAGTCTCAGTGGGGAAAATCGAAATGGAATGAAAATCGAATGATATATAATAGCAATTTTGTCACTTCTCTGCCTATTACAAAATATATAAAAGTTAAAAATGTTATTTTATGGAAAAATATTCATAAAATGGCCTATTTGCTATATTCTCGTTGGTGATTCATATTTATGCATCATAATAAAACAGTGTTAAACGCCATAAAATTATTTTTATTGGCCATCATCCGCGCGAGTAGTGCACTAAATTAAATTATACACTGTTTATTAAATTTTAGTTGGCTACAAAAACATATTTTGAATCTGTTACACACTATAATGAACTGAACCAGCCCTCGCCAAATGACCCATTTGTAATTGAAAGCAATTGTTGGTGGGGTTTGTTTTTTCTTTTAATTTTATAGATTTTGTGGATAGTGCTAGGCTAAAGGAACTATAAGGCTTATTTTTTTACTATTCACTCTATTATAAGGATCTGATAAGTTACCATAATTTTTTATATCTTTAATGTATGAAACATAATATAAGAATCCATAGCTAATCGCCAAGATATAATGTCAAGGTATCATTAAAACAACTTCCTGCTGCTCCCTGTATATAATAGGGTAGGCAGAGAAAACTTGTTAATAGTGGTAAGACACTCCATTAGGTAGTTTCTGTGTTGTGTCTCCACACAATCTAACAACACACTTCGACGGGACGAGGAAATGATAATAGATATATATTTTAATATTTTTTTATATTTCATATAGGGAATGGGAAAATGAACCCACCTGTCACACGATTGTACCCCTGCACTACGACGGCCGACAAATCAAGCAAATCTTAGTGTCTAGTTATTCCATTTATCACATTGTCAAATATCTGTAGAGCCTAATTTATATATCTGTAGACTTTACTCTTTTTATGGAATAAGCAAATACAATATGTTTTTAAATATATGAATATAAATAATAATTAAACGACCAAATTAAAGTTTTACCCCATTTGGGGGATATTTGAACCATGCTTCATTTAACTTCTTATTGATTCTCGCGGTTCGTTACGAATGCAAAAACTCCTATTAGACATTCCTTGAGGAACTTTGGTATGCAAATCGTGGAATGGACTCCAAACTGAAACAATAGATTAATTATGAATTAAATTATGAATATCTAAGTCAAATAGCTTACTAAATAATGGGATCAGAATTGTTGCTGTATAAATAAACTAAAATATATTTTTATTAACTTTAAGCTGTATCCCACACATAGCCGGGTAGGCAGAATGAGAACCTAAAGTTAAGATACTCTATTGTTATAAAGACACTTTCGCTTCCTTTATCTTTTTAATAGATTGGGGAAATAAAAAAAATATTAAATATTCAATTACCAGCAGTGGAAATCGAACTCACGACCTGCGGTAGCAAATTTATGCCCCTGCGCCACGACGGATTTTATTTCATTCACAAATTTTACAAAAGTATTGAAAACGAATATAAATAAGTGTAATAAGCATACATAGCGTTTCCTTTCAATATTGTATTTTATTGTCGAACCCAAAGGTTCGGCGACCAGGCGTTTAGATTTCGAAGTTTACTCTCTTGTACGAAAATTTTTGTATAACATATTTTTATTTAAATTATAATATTGTTCGTAAGTAA
>FASU01017703.1:864-16007 GCA_001486225.1 Heliconius pardalinus sergestus | reverse complement strand
TATAAAGTGGGAAGCGTAATGTCCTAACTCCCTCTGCAAATTGAGAGGTTTCCTAGAGGAAACCTCCCAATTTTAGACTAGGATAGGCCTAGCAGGGTACGCAAAGATGGAAGAGTATGTGAAGCTGTAAAAACTATAACGATGATTCTAAGTGTATGAACCAAATTTTAAATGTTATTTCTTTTGTTTCAGATAACGAACGAACGAATAATTCCATACAAATGTAGTCAAAATAGAGTTCCTATAGCATTATTTAGTAAAATGTATAATTCTAACGAATTCCTGCACAGCGCAGGTGTGAGTCGACACATGCAAGCCACTGGGGAAACACCCCAAAAGACCAGCATGAAAAGACGATCGTGTGAAGTACCATTAGGTGATATTTCATCTAACAACTTCAAAATATCTTTAGGGGATATCACAAACGATGGACTTAATTACGACTGTCGATCACTACGGTCCATTAAGTCCGAAGACAACCGTTCCCTAAGATACTACAGGCCTATAGATAGTAGAAGTGTAAAGAATTTTCGGTCTTCTCTCGCTGATATATCTACATGTTCTTTATCGAGGCCACCAAGCTATGATCAGCTTTCTAGAAGATCTATTGTGGATGGTCCAGAAGGAAGTGGAATAACGTCAAGCATTGAAGGTGTTCTGTGGTCGGATGAAGAAGAGAACGAGTATTTCTACCATGAAAATATTACATCTGCTTGGAATCAAGGTCAGTAATATGGTTTTTTTAACTTTACGCTATCCCGCACATAGCAAGATTGGCAGGGGGAACCTGGGAACCTAGCGTTGAGATAATCCATTTACATTAAGACATTTCCGTTCCCCTGTTCCGTTCCAATTATCGCCGAATTCATCTTGAAACATTGTGTTTTAGGTGTTAGAGCTCAACGCCGCGCTTTGCCTCGTTACCAGAGCGAGTAAAAAAATATATTTCATTATCTCGAGTGGGAATCGAATTATTATTAAATTTAAATTAAATATTTTTATTTTAATAATAACACTGTAAGACTTACATTCATTCCAACCAGCTAAGACCATTGACCACATCAAATATCACAAATTATAATCAATAGAGGATTTATTATGTAAATCAATATAATCTCCATCCCACGTAAGAATCACGAATAACCCGTTAGTTATTGATTTATAACGATTTTAAATCGATTCTAGAATAAAGCACATATTTTATTCGAATAATCTTGTTTTGCGAAAAAAGTAGGGGTGACGTCAGTTGATTAATAATAGCTTATTTGCGTATTACAATGATTGTGGGTTCGAGTCTCGTTCGGGGGTTTATAGAGCTTATTTTTTATAGTTTTACACTGTCCCGCATTTAGCAGGGAGACGAAACGTAGTGTTATAAGGTTATAGTTTTAAATATTTTATCGGTTTAGTGAACCAAAAGCAACCCTGATATATATCTCTGTTAACACAATTTTAGTAAAAAAGTGGAAAATTGAAAACCATAGTCTGTATGTTCAGTGAATTCATTTTGAAATTTTTGTGTTATAATAATTATAATTTTTTATTGTAGGGAGGAAAATGTTAGTAATTCATTACTAGTTACAACTTAGAGGTAAATAAAAAAACTAAAAAGTTCTCTCAGTTATTTAAACTAACTATCATTGTGATCACAGACAAAATTGGTTTCAAAACACTTCACACTTATTTATAGGCAAGGTTAAGTTAATATATAAAAATAACATCTTTTATCGATTAAGGAAATGTATTCGGTAGCACTGTTGTCAGTTGTTTTGTATAAATTTCAAACGTGATAAGTTAACCATCGACGTGTTAAAGTCGTTAACTAAATTAATGACGTACATTTATCGGTCACGCTACTTTCTAATTTCTCCATATAATGTTTATCTAATATCTAACTTTTTAAATTATGAAATCTAAAAAATAATAGCCAAAAATATAAAAGCAAAACAAAATTTGGACGGAACTCTCTGTGGGCGAGTCCGGCTCGCGCTTGTCCGGTTTCTTTATTACGGACGAATACTATGTTACATTCCTGTTTGACTCACATATTTAACGGAAATTATGGATATAAATTCCTTATTATAATAATACACTAAAACTACCTTACATATAATATACGAGTATGTAAGTGATGAATCACTAAAGTCTTTCTTTTATATAAAATCGAGAAATATTTTCTACAGTTATATTAGCCTAATGCTATGCCCAGTAAAGTGGATTAACTTCGGAACTATTTGCATTTTTTATGTGGAACATCCGCTGCAAGTAGATATATTCATGCTTTAGATATTTATGCAATTTCCGGATGCAATTTACCTTTGTTGAAAGTTAGAAAAATATAAATTATATATTTTTTATTTGTACCTGTAAATATAATTATTTCCTCGATTGAGGATTGAACTCATGACCATCATGGTTCAAAATTATAGTTATGTCTCCGTATTCAAGAATATAGATCTTCTAAAAAACGTATTTGCAAAATGTTAAGGTAGCGGGACTCGAACCCGTGCCTCTTGGAAAATGACGAAGGTTTTTTTTATATTTATTTCAACTAAACACTACAAAGACGCGTTCCGTACTTTTTTTTACTTTTTACAATTATCAGCTAATCAATTTTATTTTTATCTGTTACTTAGACTAGGGTTATATTTAGAGGTAATTATCTAGATTTAATTCCTACGAAAGTCCAGAAAAAATAAAAATGTCGAAGTTAGATTTCTCTAGATCCAAGTCTTATACATTTCAAAAAATATTTCACTTAGTACGGAATACACTTTGAAAATAATAAAAAATAGAATTAAATCACTAAACCATTTAACCTGTCACTAGACCAACAGTCTCTCACATTACAACATTGTAAAGCTCAAGCCCTACTCCACTTACACTGGCTCTCAATACTTTCGAGAGATTACGCCATAACCAATACGTACATACAACTTCAATTAAAATAAATCGTTTTTTAATTACAATTATTAATAATATTAATGAAACGAAAACATTGGTGCTTTACATCTTAAGAAATTTTGGCTTAAACATAAATTTTATTGCTATTTACATTCGATTTGGACATTCGTAAAAATATTGTGAAGTTAATTTGAATGAAATATAAATAACGAATAATATTTTTAATTAAGTAAATATATTTTTGGCGTACATACGGTATACATTTTTAATAAACTCTAACTGGTTGTGGATTCGATTCTCAGGGGAAATAATTATTTAATTTTTACGTTCTGTGAAGACAAATCGCAGCGTTAAGTTCCGCCAATCAATACGCACTGCATTAAATTCCGACAGAAAGCATAAATGTACTCCACAAGTGTTATCACCTTATTATCTCTACCCATCCTGTTTTATTAGGATAAACCGGGACGCTGATAAAAATTATTGTTAAGTTATTGTTAAGCAACACATTTATGCATGATTCGATTAACAAACTTAAATATGAAAACCTAGGAAACTGACATATGTAAAAATAAAAAAATATCCATTTCAATAGTATTCACAACCAACGTGCTAAGAGACGTAGTGTACTGCGCCTCAATAACGTCAAGTCAACCCAAGTTTTAAGTTTATAGTCAATTCAAAATTACCTTTACATTGTAATTTAATATCGATATTGGCAATATGGTCATCTGAATCAATACCTGTTTGTATTGTAACAAATATTATGACTTCATATTATACTAGTTTTCTCCTCTGACTTCGCGCGCGCGGTTAAGTAACTAAGAGTTGTGTATGACACAATCATTATACGAAGTAACTGTGTCCGGATTTCTTTTGATTACCATCAGGACCAAGTTCCTAAGTAGTATGTTAAACAGCTTTTGAGCTTTATAATATTAGAATCTAAGTAAAAATGTAAATAATATAAAATGTAAAAGTATAGATTGTCAGCTATTGCGAGTTGGATGTTCGAACTTTTTTATATTTTTATCTTTCAGAAAACATTTATGTACCTATTCATTTTCATTCCTATTGGATTCCATACGGTAGTTGAGAGTTCATATTTTACTCAAAAGTACGCTTAGGCAAAAGTTTTTTCTTAAAGTACAACATAAACCTAAGACATTGACTACAATATTATTTTTGTCTGATATATAATAATGAGTGTATGTGCTATCGAACCCACAACCATCGCGTGTATAGTCCCACACTTGACCACTGCGCCACCATGGCCTCTATACAAGACATTACTGCTTGAGATAAGTTTAAGTCTAGTCTAGACGCAGGAATGTCACTCGCGATATCATCAACCCACTTCTTATAGGATGGTACTGCTGGCCTAATTAGATTAACAATTTTATTATCATTTGGTAGTATTTTAAGTGAAAATTGTAATTTATCCACAGTTAAAGCTCTATTTAAACCTTATAAAGGTCGTGCATAAAATTTTATAGATGCTATTTTTAGTACATATTTATTTAGCTTTTTAGCCGCAGTTTTAAACACAAAGATTGTGTTTAAAACTGCGGTAGCTGTGAGCTAGTAAGCAGCATTGATTGCTAAATGAAATGTTTTTTGGTTAAATTATTTTCATTTAGGCGTAGTTTCCGTTATAGGAGAAGGGAGTGTCTTTACACTATATTTTAATTTAAAAGCGTGCAGCTGAAAAAAGTTCATGCGTCTATATTTTGCTCTCAACAAATACTATAGAATACTTGTTAATACAGGTCAAACAATTTTCCACATTTTTATTATTTCTTCGGGTTGTCAATTTTTACAATGAAAAATTTAACAATTACGGCTACAATGTCGTTGTTATTTCGTGTTTATAATTCTACACTAAGAATTTCGAAAAATAAAAGAAAAATCATAAATTACAGCAATCGTATCTTTTAATCTCTTATTACTGTAGCTTTATTAAGTAAAAGCGATCCGAAGTAAATTTCAGTATTTAACTCAACTTAATTGAATGTTTCAATACGTATGTATTATTTTCTTTATGGTGAATGTGAAATCGTTGTGAAATCACATAAAAAATTATAAAACTTGTTGTCCGTGAATATGAGAGAGAGTTCTATCCTTAAGTTAATTAAATAACTATGTAATAGATTATACAACCTAATATTAACTTCACACACATAGCAGTTTAAGCAGAGAGAACTTGGGAATCTAGTTTTAAAACACTCCGTTCCCATTAGGACACTTGCGTTATTCGGAGTTTTTTCGAGCAAGGTTGTCAAAGAATTTAATCAAAACAACAGATATTAAATATTATATAGTACCTCGATAACTCAATAAAGTAATTCTAAGCAATTAATTAAAACTACCATATAAGTTCTAACAATTTCCTTTTCACATTACTAAAAAACAATGTATCAACAGTCCTCACTCCAGTCCAACTAGTTATAGCGACCGCTAACAAGTGTATCCTCCATAACCAGGTGATAGGCCATCGCCAATCTCGGTGCCAATTAGATACCCTCGACGATTACTATCGTCTAACGTTCTGGAGCGATGGATTTACGATTCGATTTAAATCTTGATCGGGATGGTGCTTTCCGTTCTAATTGTACGTATGTGTTCTTTTAATCATTATTATGTGTTATTTTATTCCTTATTATATTAGTGAGTTATTGACAGACAATGTACAGACAAAATAAATTTAAAAAACTCGGAAAATATAGCTTTTTTTCATTTTTCTATTTTTCAATTGGGGGCTACGAGTAGCAGACATACAATTAGAAGAAATATATACTAATTATAAATAGAAAAGAAGAAATATTATTATCTGTTAAGAAAAGCGATCCCAAAGACCAATATCCGAATAATTTGAAACCAAACGAGTCTTCAAACTTCTTCATATATAGCAGGACAGAGCACCTAAACTTCCTAACAAAGACACTCCGTTCTCCACTTTGTTCTATTAGTATTGTTTTATTAATCGTACTAAAGTTTGCCAGTACTATATTTCATGGGACGTTATAAAATAGACATAAATCTTTCGTTATTACTTTTATTACGTTGTAAGGCTTAATATAGCAATCACAATACCGTTTCCTTTCAAAATTCAGTAATATTGACAACAATCATAAATTTTGTGCAATATTTGCTATGAAAGTAAACATAGTACTATAAGGTAGGTTTCATATGATTTTTCCTCCGAACTTTTCGAGGCATTGCGTGATGAGTGGCGGAACTCAACGCCGGGATTTTGTCTTGGTGCCAGAGCGAAGAAATGAAAATATGTATTATTAAATAACAATTCATTCCCTCGACTACTATCAGCTGGTCACTCACTGCCGTCAATCACGACTAGCATAGGTATTTCATACTGAAATGTATTTTCTCAGATCTCAGAACTCGTGATGTAGAGTCTGCTCCATATATTTTTTTCTATATAATTAAATGAATGATGTACTACACACTTCATAGATAAATGTACGTTTCTTTATATACGTTCGATTTCTCTTATTACTATTATGAGGACGCGACGATTTAGGACTGTATTTTAGAAATAAATCTTTGCGAGTTAAATAATATGTTTCTTATAGCTTTTACTCCAATTAAATGTAGAGATAAATGATTATGGTTAAATCTCATGGTTAACTTTTACTACTTCTTCTTCTTTTACTAATTCTTTTTAAGCGACTCAAAATCGTACCGAGATATTATTTTCTTGTTTTAGATATTACTTGCTTAGAAAATAGTCTAAGTTGCATCGAAATCGGTTCAACAGTTTTTGATACATGAGTATCGCTGAAAGGTTCTGCTTTTTGGCTGTTTACCTATTGAAGTTAAGTAAGTTATATAGGTCAAAAGTACATCTGAAGTATTTTTTTAAGTTTTTTATTATGCTGCTAAACTGTCTGTCGATATACTTACAAATATATTCTAAAGTATATAAATGTGCGTGTTAGTTGTCTAATTAACATAGTACAAGCTATACTTATTAAATTTAATAACTTGATATAAATATTTAGTTGCCAATAAATCGACATTACATAATTTGGCCCTTTCCATTCAATCAGTGTACGTGTAAAGAATAATAGATATTTGTACAATCTTAAAGTACTTTGAAATTACGTTTTTATCACACTATGTACCGCACATAGCAGGGTAGGTAGAGGGAACCTGGGGGCCTAGTTTTAAGGCACTCCGTCTCCATTAAAACACTTCCATTCCACATTATCCGGCTTACTTACTCTGAAGGCATTACGGATTTATAAGCCAACTAAAATTTCGCAAAATCTAAACCTTTAAGTATATATTGCAAAAAGAAATACACCTGTCGACGTCGTGCTTATTCGACGTGACATATAAACTGTGGACAATTTCTTTTACCTATTAGTTATAGCCAGCTTTTTGTTGAGAAACCAGACCACCTTGCCTCTTGATTTATTTTATGTTTCAAGTTACTTACTTAATTGTTTCAACTTTATTGGGATAATTGTGACCAATTACAGAGATTTTATGTTTTAGAATCGACATGTGGATGGGAATGGGTGGAAAGTGGAGAAGGAGTGTCTAACATTTCGTTTCTTTTAAATTTAATTACTTACTTGAGTATTTTTTTTTCTATAGCTGCAAGCGACATCTCTTACATAACAGAGAAAATCTAATAGGTACTAAAACACTCTGTTCCCCACTCTCCGTTCAATTTCGAGATATTTCGTATTACGCGACGGTATTGTACGCCGTGTTTCATCTACCATAGAGGAGAAATGAAAATAATCAATTTCTACAAACAGAAATCGAACCCACATGTCAGATGCTGTTCCATTGCACCTTAATAGCGTCTATAAATTTATAATATTATTTCTATTATAGAAAGCGTAGAGGCTATTTACATCAGTGTCATTAGGATATTCAATTAGTAGTGCCCAGCGTCCATCTATCATCGCGAGAGTAATCGCTGACGTCGTTTTATAATACGTTTTGCTTAGATCTAAAGTATAGATTGTAATAGTTTAAATCAATTTAGATTTATTTTTATTTAGTATACGCTGTGAGAAAATTCTCCTTTTTATAGTGGCACACATACCTATAGTGTTTGATTCTAAACGTGGCACTTATGGGTTCGATTCCCACTCGAGGTAATTTCATTTTATCTATCTGATGAGTAAACAAAGCGTTAAGTTGCGTTAATTGAATATTTTTTTGCTATCTTAAATAGAAATTAATTAACTGAAACTTTAGCTTTACCTTTAGTATAATTAAGTTTCATTTTTTCTCTCCACATATAAGTAGGTAAGGAAGGAAGCAATTAAAATTTAGAGCTATGACACTCCTTCCCCCACTTTTCTCGTAATTTTCGAGAACCGGTGAACTCAAAGACTCACTTCGTTTTGTTATCAGAGCAAGAAAATGAAAATAATTTCACCTTGTGGGTGTAGAATCCGCAACCGTCGTGTTAAATATGGGCCTTGTAAGTATTTGCAATGAAATCTATAAAGATATTAGTTGCACATACTCTGTATATTTAACTATATGTGCAACCAATATCTTTATAGATTTAACTAGACTTCTTTTAGGTCAAAACCTAGATTGCAATCATCTAAAGTATTTAAATGATTCTCATATACAAGTATTAGAGTTAATTATCTGACAAACATCCATTTCATACACTTTCCACGTATTCGTATGCACCATAATACGAGTATGTGATAGCGTTCGCACGCACATATGTATGTTTTAGCAAAAATGTATCAGCTTTCTATTAAGGTATCTAAGGGCTTGTATAGGCAAAATTATCTTTGATAGAGTAATAAATATTCAATTCATAATTTAAATGAGAAATTAATCATACTTTTGAGAATACATTACAAAGTATTTTTCTTTTCTAAGTGTAAAATAACAATTTAAAAATGTAAAGAAATTAATGATTTATCAATTTCTTCTACGGTATTATATAGACCACGCCACTCTCTAATCTATCTTATTGTCCTTTGTAGCGATGTATCCCATACATAGCGGGTAGACAAAGAGAACCTAATGTTAAGACGTTTTTTCACTTTTCACGATTTTTTTCTTTCAACATTGCGTGTTGAGTGGCGGAACTTAACACCGCGCTTTTGTGTTACCAGAGCGAGAATACACCAATATAATACTCTTTTAAAATTTCAAAGTTTGAAAACAGTAAAATATAGAATACAAGTGTGGCTCTGCCCTAGAAGTAATTACACCAGAATGTCCTATCTTACTTTCACAGCAATTAAGGCGTCAATGGAAATAACTTGATGTGATGGTATTTTTACTATTTCTGCTAACAAGATAACGTTTTGAAGATACGGTATGATACTGATGGTACGGAGAGATGTGGATTTGAATTCTATATCATCGCTAGTATAGCTGGTTAAAGGATATTTGGGCATCATGGGGCAGCTTTACAGTATTGGCTGAATGTACATACGACGGTTATGTTATGTATTATTAATGGTTACTTCTTTGCTCTGGTAAGCACGGAAAGAGCGGCGTTGAGTTTTGACACTGAAAACGCAATGCCTCCAGAATTCGACGGAAAGTGGGGAACGAAAGTGCTTTGATGAGAATGAAGTGACTTAACACTAGGATCACAAGTCCCCTCTGCGCACCGAAGGGTGCGTAGTGGATAATTGTGCGGTATACAGCAAGGTGCTAATAAAATAACAATATTTTATAAGTAATTTTTAACTTCACTAACATTTAAGACTCTATCAATTTATAGCGACTAGTAAATAACAAATCGATTGATAAAGTTCATTGAACCGCAGTGATGCTCATGAAGCTTGGCATGTACCGGCTCATTAGGTACTGACGCGCGAGCATAAATCTGTATATAATTTGAATTATATACTGTCGTGGTGTGGTTGTGACGTATGGCTCTCTATATAAGGATAGTGGATACATATTTCGTTAAGCCAGATAGTTTTCAATCAATCAAAATCCAAATATTCTTTATTCAATATTTTTTGTTAATATAAAGATTTTTATCAAAATTCATACAATTACCCTCTTTTTTTTCGGCGATATTGTGAAAGAAAACAATTTTCAACAACACACTCAATATTTATGTTAAATATTTCGTGTTATGTCATTTCGATGCAAAGTTTAGTTGTCCTCTTTTTTTAGTATCCTGCATTTGGTATAGGATAGGCAGAGGGGGTTAACCTAGTGTTAAGTAAGACACTCCGTTACCTACTTGCCGCAAAATTTTGAAGAGAATGCGACAATCAACGTCACGCTTTGTCTCTTTAGTGGAGCGAGGACATGAAAAACTCTGAAAAACTCTTCCCCCAAATAGGAAACAAAATTACAACCGTCGCGTAGTCAGACACAATGTATATCACGAGATTCTCTGATTGTTAGAAAAAAAAATAAAAAAGACTACAGACGTAATAATCAGTCACCAAATTACCTCTATATAAATTGTAAAATTAAAAATTATTATAAAGACACTTGAATAAGGTACTAACCTAGTTTTCCATCATCCATTAGCGTCAATAAATATTACTTCAATTGTTCGTATAATCGAATTTAGATGAGTTGAATTATTATTATAGTAGATGCCTTTGTTTCGTTACATCGTGATGGACGGCCAATTTGTATGAGCATACCTTCCGAAAGGTTAAATGCTTTATGATTTCGTAATTTCATTGGTGTTTACGCATTTTTTAAATAGGGGTTTTTTTAAGTTAGGGGTTACATCTAGAGGTCGTTTTCTGCCTTCTGTTTACTTAGAAAGGTTAGGTTTTGAATGGCATTATAACGTTTGATTAGACGTTAAAACTGCTGTTCTGTGATCTTATTTAATATCACTTTTAATAACATTTCCTTACATACATTTTTATCGACTTTTTCGTATATCTTTCGTTACTAATGAGTGACTGACAGACAACGCAAAGGCCGTAGTATTGGACTTAGTAAGTAGAAATGTATCATGTAGACAGTTTGGGAGTATGGGAGTGGAGAGTAGTATTAAGAGAAGATTTCCCGAAATTCCTATAGGAACGAGATAAACGTTGCGCACTACAAGTAGTCTTATATAAAATTCTTCATTTACTGAGTCACTGCCAGACAATATACAACCAAAACTACTGCACATAAAAAGTTAAAATTAGGCGTGTATAATCCACACAAGGGGTTTCCAGAAGTTACGGGCTCTTTCTCGTATCTATATTAATATTCTTATCAAAAACAATAAAAATAATTGTTATCACCATCTAATTGTATACAGGTTGATTTCAAGTAAAAATTAAAACCTGGTATCTAAATGATAACAATCAAAGATTAAAGCGGTCCGCCGCGGAAGCTAGGTTCGTTTAGAAGCCAGATGCGCTGATGCAACGGGTAATAATAAATATTTATTATTTTTTTATGCTTCCGTAATCTGTGGATAGAAATAGAATGTGTTCAATTGAAAAGCTATTAAGGTGTTCTGATAAAAAACTCTTATTTGCGTATATGATAGGGATATATCTTATGATATTTACAATAATATTTTGAACGTTGTGGCATAGCAGCAGTGAGTTGCCGTAAATAGGACGTTGTGGGTTCTATTCCCACGCGGAACAATGAATTATTTCAATTTCTTCGCTCTGTTAGCAAGACTAAGCGCGGCGTTGGGGTCCGTCACTCAAATACTATCAAAAATTGGGCGGATATTAGGGAACTTAGTGTCTCAACATAAGGTTCCCTCTGCCTCCCTTGCTGGATACAGTGTGAAGCTAAAAACATTTTGATTGTAAATAAATTTCCTCTCTGTATGTATTTTAGATTCGGTTTCAATAAACAAACTACCGAATAGGTTTTCTTAAACAATAATTTATAAGCAGGCATTATTCATTCGAAACATGATATAAGAAACAAAATTAATTTGGCAAAATATTTAAAAATACAATAATTTAAAACATCAAATTTAGGTAATGAATGAAAATACCCCACAAATATACATATATTTTTATATTTTTTTACAATACAGTAAGTACATTGACATCTTCATTCACACCGAGCCACATCAACCGCACCGACACGTATTCCCGAGAATAACAATGGAAACAGGTTGCAGCGCCATTTATAGCACATAATTTACTTATTAGAAACTCAGAGAAATAAGACACTTAAAACACCGCTGACCCGCTGACGCTGTTGGCTTTGTATAATGCAAAATTATTTTACTAATATCTAATTATCATTTTGTGTTATTTAATGGCACATTACTACTTTAAAATAATTTATATAAAACAGCAATTAATATATAGAATTAATACATTATTATCTTTTTGAATTATGTGCCTAAAAATCACTATTACTACTTATTTCTATCTAAAAATACATTTTCATTCGTTTTAAACAGAAATTCTCCGCATCCAAAATCACGAACAGAAGTGTCAAGCTGGTGTTTAAAAAACAATACACTTTTTACAGTAATTGAAGATCTATTGTATTTTAAAGGGAAATGAAAAAAGCGTCATTTTAGTCACTTTCGACTTTTTGCTCGATGACTCACGGTCGGTCAATGTTCGAGTCGCGTCTGAAACGCATCGTTGATGACTTTTTTTTCAAAATCCAGGCATTGACCATTTTAAAGTTTGAAAAATGTCATAAATATAAAAAAAAATAAAATAAAATCATTCACATTTCTAGCTATGAATATGATTTTTATTCATATTTCACTCAAAACTTCCCTTACTTTATTCCTACTGTTTCTTATCTCACCTTATCTCCAAAGCATGGGAGTGTAATGCTCTTGTTGTCATTATTGTCATAAATACATGTTCCCACGTGGGAGTTGATGCTATAAGCATATATACATGGGATATTTTTTTAACTTCATGCTGTATTTGACTATCTGCTTGCTATGTGCAAGAGGGAACCTAGTGTTAAGTAATACACCGTCTCCATGAAGATACTTCTGTTTCACACTTTTTGCCACTTCTTTCAATTCTAGAGGCATGTTTTGAGTTGAGTATCGGAACTCACCGCCATACTTTGCTTTATAACCAGATCAAAAAATGAGAATATTAAATACTTTGTTTACTCTAGTGGGAATCGAACTCACAATCTGTTACGTTTACAGTCTCGCGCTTGTGCCTTTGCGCCACTACTGGCCTCAACATAGGACTTCACGTTAATTAATTAAGAACAGTTTTAAAAACATACTTTAAAATTATTATTTTACTATCAAAAATCCTTCTTACATAATAATTTCAATTAATGCAAGTCTTAAAAGTTGGTTTTCATTTCGCAGGTAAGAGAAAGTAAATCGGTTGGAACCTGTAAGTAGAACTGTTTTATACTTGCCGCCGTCATTTATTTTTACTTTTTATTTATATTTTTTACGATTTTCAATTTATATGCCACTTTCTTTGAGTATGGTAGAAAAATATAGTAACACATTTCTCCATCCGCTATTTAATTAATAAAACTAATATAAGTTCATAAATGGAACTTAACGTCGTAATAAGTTTTCTGTAACACTTTCCATTTATTTAGACAAATTTCATGAATTTAAAACGGAATTTAACGCCGCAATTTGTCACACTGGGTTGAAAAATTAAATATGTTTAAATATAAACATCTCTTCGAGTGGTATTTGAATCACGCGTCTGACAATTCCCAAGTGCATCTGAACAATGCTTGAAGTCTTATAAAGACTGCAATATAAACATTTTATTTTTCTTAAGGATAAAGTTTATTATTTATTTATTAATTACTTAGAAAATCTTAAAGAAAAATTTGATACGGCGTTGAGTCCCGCAGTACATACACAGTACCATTGCTGCATACGAGAAATAGCGTGAAACTGTAAAAAAAAATTTCACAACATTCATTTCAACATTCTTCACTTTTCACCCATTTTTAAATCTTCAAAATGGAACCCATCTCCACCGTCTTTATAAAGACAACCTCATATATAAACCATCGCGGTATTTACACCATTCCAAAGTTTACACTAATAAATTATAGTAATTCGAAACTAGAAAGCTCATATCAATAAAAACATTAAGAAAAATTAAACATTCAGTTCACGATCCAACCTATTTTATGTTTTAAAAAGAAATATGTTTACTTTTAGTCGTTGGTTTACTGCATTATGTATTCATATCGTATACCCATAGTGTTACTATCACGTCAATTAATCTGAGGTGACCGGGGCCGTATAATGTAAGAAATGATATCATAAAAGTAAAAGATTTGTATCGACATTAGTGGAATTTTTAAGTGGTTATTGATTTTTTTGTTGGCTAGTGTTGACTGTTGATTTCAATTGTTTTTTTTTTGTTGATAATGTTTATATTTATATATTTTAATTTGAGCTTTTTTTAAGCTTAAAAAAGCTCATACAGTTGTGTCATGTCATATTTTGTCATATTTTTTACTATATATGACATTTATAACTTCATTTATTTAAACATGACACAAGTGCAGTTGTTTACATCGAACAATCAACTTCTTTAGCCTACAGCTCTTTCCTTTAAATAGACTTTCCAATACAAAAAGATTTGTTGAGCTTAAGCCAGTAGTTCCTGAGATTATGACGTTCAACCAATATATTTAGTAAGGTTTATAATAATTGATTGCAAATGATAAATGTCTATTTGTAATGGACTAAGTTAGTGCAAAATTTGCATACTCCAAGCAACAGTGAAGCTCATTAAAGTTACAAAACAATATATTAAACATTTTTTAAGTGAAATCCAGCTAAATAACAATGTTTATTAATTAATGATTAATCAAATATATTTTTACATAAATATTTTCTTGCTTATATTGAAGCCACGACCTTCTTAGTGTAATTAATTACTAACTATTTTTAATAAAATAATATTTATATTAGTTTTACTATTCAAAAATATAATCACTACGTCAATGTTTAGTCAAGAATTAATTTTTTTTTATTAAGTACATATCACAGTAAAGCTCTTCAATTGTGCACAGTTTTCACATTTTTCACCGAACTCTGGAGGAATTGAGAGTCGATACTTAATACCGCGCTTTAATTCGTTGCCAGGGCGAGGTAAATAATAAATATTTCATATCCTCGAGTGGGAATCGAACCAACAGCCTGTTGTGTTTACAGGCGCACCCTTGTGCCCCTGTTCCACGACTAATCTCAATAATCTTTAATAGATATGTATAAGAATTTTACCATAGAATCACCAGGATTTTATAACCACCTATACATAAATTAAGTGATAATTACAGGCTCAGCTATCTAC
>FASU01017694.1:0-11339 GCA_001486225.1 Heliconius pardalinus sergestus | reverse complement strand
TTTATTTATGTGTTATTTTATATTTCTATCTCTCACTATGTATGCAATAAAGAGTTTTATCTATCTATCTAGGTATCTAAGTTAGTCGATTTCCTGAACGTTTTTTAAATTTCATAATGAAAATAATAATATTTTTAAAACAATTTTAATGGTTTCTATATGTACATTTAAATACAAATAAAATTAATTTCAACTTTTCCACGATTTTACTTAGTAGGCACGTAAATTCTATTAACATTGTATGTCTGTGACGCTGTTAGTTTTTCTAACTCACGATCAAAAGTCACTTAACCAAAAATTACAGTTTTTTTTAATAAATTAAACGATTCTTTAGTGAAATTAAACAAAGTATTTGCGTAGGGCTCTTCCAACCTAGCAATTACCAACTTAACAAGCAACGACGATAAAAAAAAATGAAATTAAAGAAGAAGATATGGAATAATTGTTCAATGCTTATGGTCTAAACTAGATGTGTGATGGCTTTGATATCAAAAATATATATTATAAAATTAAAAAGACGCAATACTCAATAGAAACAAACGACAAATACTACAGGCGTTGTTGTTAAATAAGCAATTATACACAATATTATACATACAACTAACATATATGTATAGATGACATGTAATATAAATCAAATTAATATTTTTCTAATAACTATAATAGAATTTCAACACCTCTCAATCATTATTGAAGAAAATTGCAAACAAACACTCAAACACAATAAATTATAATTATTTCAACATAAAATAAAGCACAAGCCTCCATAAAAACAAAACCTATAGCACTCTAGTTTCGTATAACAAGACGAGAGGGCCACGAGCGAGGATTACATCAGGGATGGACCAGGGGTTGCTGGAAATAGCCCAGCACGGGCACGGGGAGCATCTGCCGCTTATAAATAGAACCCTTAGTAGTATCAAGGACATGGGTGTTTATGTCACGATTATTGCTGGTATGACGCTGATATGTTGTGCAAATTGAATTTTCTATGGGGTTTCTAGGTTTTTAATGTGTTTAATGTTTTTTGTATGTTCTTTAGTAGAAATAAATTACGTATATAGGGGATCGGAGTGTCTTAACTCTGTCTCTAGTCTGCTAGGTTGCCAGGTTCCCTCTGCTTATTCTAAAACTACATATATTTATTTATTACATTAAGATGCTGTCATGATAATTTTTGTATATTTACAATATTCGTACTAATTTTGTTGCGGTTACCATTTCGATTGTTGTATTAAGTTCCTTCTTAATCTAATACTACCATTTAATGTAGTTTTTTTTACTTTATCCAATTAAATTTTCAGTAATAATTATTGTTGTCGTTATTATTTTTTTACTAACTTTTCACCAACGTATAAAATTATTATTAAATGTATAATTATAATTAAATAACACTCGCAATTTTATACACAGCAAAAAAAAAAGAGGAAAAAACAAATAATATTTAAATAACAACTTCCTCTAGCCCCTAATTTAATAAAACCAACATTTGGTTAGTAGTTTTTGCTCCAAACATTCCTATAAAATGTTTATCACCGAAGCGCCCTGGATGCACATGTGACTTGCTGGCTGACTCTTCAGTGGAGATTATTCTAAAATTTCCAGATTGCCACCCGGGCAAAAAATAAATAAATCCCCGCACAAAAAATGACCCAATCCTTGAGATTAGGTACGTACGTCCCCTTGAAAATGCAACGTTACAGTTATTTATCGTCACTGGCTTGGAAAGTATTTCAAAATTTGAAATAGATAATTATTTATTTTTTTTATACAGATTATTTCGGAAATATACTTTTTTGGTGATGTATAAAAAATATATACATATCTGTATGTTTAGAAACACATAAAAAATAGATAGTATATGAAAACGGCATAAAGTAGGGAACAAGATCTCTTACCCCTAGGTTCCCTCTGCCTACTCTGCGGGATGCAGCGTGAAGCAGAAAAAAAAAAGAATATGAAAAGATGCTTAAAAATTTATACGTTATAAAAATACTGTGATATCTATAGGTGTATATGAGTTATATATTATATTTTAATAATAATTTTATAATATTAGTTAATAATAGTACTTTAAATAGAATTTAAAGCGAATATGGTGGGGATGGAAGACGCCGACTCGCGGGTTATCATTTCCTGTCCTCATTTTAGATTTACAACTGTTTTTTGCTTAAGGCGGGGTGGCTGAAGTTTTATTATTATACGTATCTTAGTATTTCATGTTAGGGCGGCGTTTTACGACTAACGACGTTATTCGATAATTTTAGATTAGAATTCTGCTTTGGTTTAGTTTTGCTTAATCCTTAATTGTTTATTATTAGATTATATTTTTGCATTTAATTATTTATCTAACATTAATCAATCTTAGTTTAAAATCATATATATATTCAAGGCTATACAATAGTTTATTATAGAAACCAGTCGTTGCGAAAGGGAAGCGTGTTTCATATCTTCCGCTCAACACGCAATGGCTCCAGAGTTCAGAGAAAATTGGGGAATGGTGTGTCTTAACACTAACTTCTCTCTGTCTACCCTGCTGTCTACAGGATACAGCGTGAAGCTAAAAAACGTTTACTTAATTATAAAAAAAAAATACTTGCAATTTCTCAGCCCTGGCCAGCAAGTTTCATAAGGCACGGCAGCGATATGCTTGATAGACTGTTGTTACAATTTTATTTATTATACCTTTATAGGTTCACCATTATTCTTTATTAGTTGAAGTCGGCGTGCTTTGTTCCCCACATTGTTTTTACTGCCCCCATTCGACATACGTCCATGTCAATAACTCTGCATTCAAACACTGTAATAAAATAGTTTAATTGATTTAAGAAATTAAATCAGCTTCACGCTGTATCCCGCACACGATAGGGTTCCCGTTCCCTACTTTCTTCCGAATTCTGGTGGCTATGCGTGTTCAGAAGTTTAGGCTGCGCTTTTAGCGAAACCAGATCGAAGAAATGGAAATGTAATTTCTTGAGATGGGGATCGAACCCATAACCAGTGCCCCTGCGCCACGAATGGCTCCAACCGTTTGAGTGATTTAATATTCATTATTTCTCTAATAATACTGTATGAACTGTGATGGTATATCATTTAAGTCTTGGTTGTAAATCTTTAAAAAATTTAATCAGCTTCACGCTGTATCCCGCACACAGTAGGGTTCCCGTTCTCCACTTTCCCTTGAATTCTGAAGGCAATGCATGTTCAGCAGTTCAGTAGTAGTTCAGACCGCGCTTTTAGCGAAACCAGATCGAAGAAATGGAAATGAAATTTAAATAAATATTTCATTTCTTCGAATGGGGATCGAACCCATAACCTCCTGCGCCACGAATAGCTTTAACAGTTTGAGTGATTTAATATTCATTATTTCTTTAATAATACTGTATGAACTATGATGGTATATCATTTAAGTCTTGGTTGTAAATCGTAATTGCTAACGTAATAATTAAATATGGCTAATGACGTTCAATAATTGTTATTTCCATTTCATTTCTATAAAAGTTCGTAGCTTCCTTCGTTTTCATTTTCAGACTTATGTTAGTTTAAAACAGTTTTTAATGCTAGAAATATAAAAGTAACTACTACTAATGTATAGGTTCTAGTAGAATTTTAAGATGTTATAATTTTTTTTATTTTCTTCTCGCTATCTCCGACAGGCCTCAGATACTATGGTGGGCAGGGAAACATAGTGTTAAGACACTCCTCTAACTCCATGTTTCTTATTTTTGGTCCAATTTTCGAAACTTGGCGTGACAAGTGTTGATGAAGTGAAGTGATTTCTTGACAGGACGAGAAAATGGGAATCGAATCTACAATCATTTTTCACCATTTTCAATCACAATCAGTAATAGAGCAATTTTTTAAGCTTTAAAAATATTTTTTTCATTGAAGTTCCATATACTCGAAAGCACTAAGGGATTTCGTAAAATTGATAATACAAGGAACACCACAATATGGTACTCGTATAGCGACATTTAAGAGTCCTCTATACACGGAATCCTAACATTTCCACTCAAAACAATCGATCCCTTTGATCGGAGCTTAATTACGGATTTCGGAGAAATCACTTAATGAGCTTAACGTAAACCTCAAACGTACTGCCGATCTCTAAGACAGAGAGAGAGTTTTGAGAGAAAACAAATAGATTTGTTCTTGTAGATTGATTATTTGTAGGGTACTTTTAATTATGGTTCTATAAATTATGTTAGTATTTGTAAATAAGTTATATCAGATTCTTATCTTTAAGATATTTCTCTATATCTTGAATGCTAGTGTGAGTCATAGTGACGTAGTGACCGAGAGGCTTATGGCTGTGATGGTTGAGGATTCGATTACAGGTCGAGGGAATGAACTGATTTTAATACCTCTCATGAATTCAGGTTATCTACACTGTTGTATGGGGTTTTTTTGAGCATTACGCTACGAGCAACTCAATGCTGCTACCTTTGTTACTAGAGCGAGTGGCGCAGGGGCGCACGCGTGTGACTGTGACTGTGAAACACACCAGAATGTGGATTCGATTCCCACTCGAGCAAATTAAACATTTAATATATTTATTTCTTCGCTCCGGTATCGTGGCAAGCATAGCACGTCAGCCACCACTCAACACTCAATGCCTCAGAATTCAGCGGAAATTGGAAGTGTCTTAATAGGCACGGAGTGTCTGAACACTAGTCGTCTCGTCTAACTACTATTATCAAATAAAAAGAAAGCAAAAAGCGCTTCAAGCGCTAACACCATCCACACATAGCTTTGTTTACGCAGCGGCGGCACAAAGCTCAGCCTGCAACATATCCTCTTTACGACCCTCCTTATTGTAACACTCTTCTATTGTTTTATCAATTTCAATAATTTATCTCCTCTCGAGAACGGAACGCGTCCATCTTCACGTGAAATAACGTCAGATTCATTTTTTTTCAGTATAAGTAATGGATGTAATTACTTTTGTTTTTGTAGCGCCATTTTAGATTTAAAATTGATTGTGTGTTTGTGTAATAAGTCATATTAAATGTGTGATCATAAAAATATGAGCTTTCTTTAAATATTGTTAACACTAGGTTCCTTATGCCTATCTTGCTGTTTGCGGGATACAGCGGGAAGAAGATTTTTTTTTCTGTACAAAAAAATACATCTCAATAATACTCTAAGGAAGTGAAGAACGGAGTGATTATAAATATACTATCCGTAGTAAAAATAAGATTTAATTTATAATTACAAAAGACTTTGGCAAACATTTTAAAAGCTCATCGACCATCGACTTCCTGTTAACATTAATTTTATTGCTAATCGAAAAAAATTAAAAACTACACTTCGGCTTGAGCAAATAAAAAAAACTCAAATCGGTCATCAGTTTTGATTTTATTACTTTTTTGTCTCTAATATAATTCAAATTGGATTCGTGCGAAATGTTCTCTATTAAGTAGAGTGACCACATTTTCAATAATAGAAAGCGGGACAAATGGGAAGTGAGATTTCTTAAGCTATCTATAAATATAACAAAACAATAAATATATAGGTACATAAAAATATAATACGTATACTAATTTAGTTTACTCTACCTGCCATTTACATTATTAAAATATTTTTTATTTCTGTATATTTACAAGATAATTAATAAATAATAAACAATATATTATTACAGTAAATTTAAAATAAGAAATGCAATTTTTTTAAATAGCGGAACCGTCCATCTAAAACCGTAACCGTCTCTAAAACCGGCACAAACGGTCACATCACTATTGAGTGTGATCATTAAAATCGATATCGCAATCAATCACTCGATCGGAATGAAAAGTAATAAAACGACGCCACCTAGCGGGAGGGCGTGGCGTACTAATGAAGCCAGTCCATTAACTCTTTACTAGCAGTTTATAGGTGTTTTACACGCCGCTTTAATTATTGTGAAATGTATACTGATGTCTGCTATCGCCCTTTACTATTTTATTTTATAGGTGGTATGTCTGCTTTGTTTGGTGATGCTAGTTTAAATATCGATTTGGTTTAATCGATTGTGAATGGAATGTTATGATTTAGTTCGTCACTAGTGTGTTGATAGTTTTGTACTAGGGTTTTTGAAATGAAATAAAAGAGTTAATATTACAACAAAAATTTCAATTTTTTTTTGTACAACTTCCTATATTATGCAACAGAGATGAATTTTGAGTAAATTGACCGGAAAAGTACTTGATAGTTATGAGCTTAAATTTAAATACCAATTCCATAGAAGTTAAAAATAATAAAATGATGCATTATTAAATTCCTTTTGTCTAATCTCTTAAAATCAATACTAATATTAAATAGAAGAAAACATAAAACTTACTGCAAAAAGGCACCTGAGTTCCAGTTCTCACAGCAGCTTATGAAGTAAAAAATGCATTTGGATGTGACCATACATATTCTCCAATTCCCATTTCGATAACAAATTGGCATATGGCAACACTTGAAATCCTAATCTTAATACTTAAAATCGCCAACTTATACTTACTTGAAAAAACAAATTTTAGTTTATTGTTGCATCTTATATATATACCTACTAGAATAGAAATTCGATTACCCATTCAAATACTGCTATGGGGTAAAAATATTGATTGCGTGATTCTATTACAGACGTTGGAACACGTTGCAAAATTAAGATGTACAAATGTGTTGTTATAATTAAAGGGGGCAGAGACTGGGGGGTGGGTGCTATTGACTATTGGGTGATAATTAAACTGGACCGATAAATCTTCCATGTGAAACTCAGAGTGTGTTTAATAGACATGTGATTGTGGATGAGTTTTCAATTTAAGGGTCTTCCATGGGGCATTATTATAAGAACTTTTGTTTGGTCTCATCATTCTGTAATTATAAATTGAATTAAAGAAATGTTTGCTTAAATATTTTATTCATTATTTATGTAATTTCTTGTTAATTTTAATACTTAAGCTTTACTTCGAGACTAGTCGTTGCGCAGTGATACTAATGTGTGACTGTAAACGCAACAGGTCATGGGTTCGATTCTCGCTCGAGGAAATGAAAATATGTAATATTTTGAATGAACTCAAGGCATGAGTTTGACTGCAAATATATAGCAATCCATATCTATACTTATACTTATAATAAATCTGTATTTGTTTGTGATAAATCTGTAATCGGCTTTCAAAACAAGGAGGCAGTTCTCAATTAAATATTTTCGATTCGATATTCGATTCATTTATTCAATTAATTATTTAAGATAATATATTATAAATTCTTATAGCAGATTTTTTTTCTTATGCAAATCAATAATTTAACATTTAAGGCTGTTTCTGAACGAGTAAATTAAATTATCCATTGACATCAACACATTTGACTGTCAGTCAATTCTGTTTATTAAATGTATATTCATGTAGTTCAAGCGGGCGAAGCCGCGCGCTGGCCGCTAGTAATAAATAAAATTTTATTTCCTACGGCAACATTCAGATTACTTTATTCTAAATATTTCTATGAAACAAAAGATAACGTATTGTTAACTTTGCTATTTTGGTAAAACAAAAAAAATAATATCTTTTGTAATTTCTTTACAATTCAAATCTAGGTAGATAAGTTAAAAGACTTCATTGAATTTTTATTGGGAGATTAACTTTTATTATCTTCTATTGAATAGACTGTGAAAACTTGCTTTGGAATATCAGTGTAAAATACACTGATTCACATTCGTGAATCATAATTACTTAGTTCGAAATTGCTATATATACATAAAACAGTAGAAGTTTTTTATTTAAAGAGTTTTTTAATGTACATATATACTTATATATGTACATTAAAAAATAATATGAAAAAATTGACTTTAAAAATTTTGTCTGTTTGTACGCGCTCTTCGTCGCAACTATTTAAATTAAAGTTACTATTTTAGTAGATACAATTATTATTAAAGATTGTACTTATTTATGAAAAAGATGCTTAAGTCTACGTAAACTGCAATAAATATTAAGATATTCATGAAATAATTTATATTATATAAATAGGTTGATAACCTAAGCTTAGTAAAAAAATCCAAAAAAATATCTATATAAATAACATTAATAATAATAATTTACAGAAATATATTTATTCTATTAAAATTTTTGTATAAAGTACGAGGAAATCGGGCAAAATGAGTCAGGATTTAAATGAAAGAATACAAATACATTCCAGATGTTTGAGAACAATAAGCGAGTTAACGATAGAAACGTCACGTCTAATTTCGTACAGATATCTATAAGAATGTTAATTACTAAGCTCCTTACTGCCGTAGTTTATACATAAAGTTTACAGATAAAGGATAGTGTTGGTTGAAAATTATATAAATTGGGACATTTGTAAAAGGTTTATTACTTTTATCGTAAAAATAGATTTAGAGATGTTTATAACGGTATCAAAAATTACATATTAATAATCTCTTTTTGATCTAATAAAGATGTAAAACAGATGTCGAAATTTCATAGTGAACATATTTAGTGTATTTGCTAAATAAATGAAGCCAAAATAGAAATATATCGTAATTATATCTCAAGCGTTTAAAAACTATGTATTATAAAGAAAACTGTCACAACAAAAATATGTATTTCATATTACAAGCTTGACAAGCAATTACTCTCAAGATATTTAAATATGGCGTCATTCAATAACTTGTATCTATTTAGTTATTTATACACATGTTTAAATAACTGTTATAGTTGTCCGTCCTATTCATTGTTTCAGCCAGGCCAATTCCCCGAAGCCAGGCAGAGGCCTGCCTAATAACGAACTGTATCTATTCACTTCCCTTCCGATAATAAAAATATTCTTTCGACCCATTGTTTGTATATTTCGAAAATAATATTTTAATCGCCATTTGAAAGATCTTTTTTTTTTGCTAAAATAGCTGCCTCGGAACGTTCCATTGTAATTTTTATTGCACTTAGATATTTGGATACGTTTGTCGGTGATGTTATTTTAGTTATTAGAGTATAAAAAATGTAGTCTCTTGAATGTTTATTATATTGCCTGGGAAAAAGCTGGTTTAATGATTAAAATTACACTTTAACTATAGATGTTAGCAATAGTATAAAAACTGTAAAATCAGGGTAGAGTCAACTATTATATAATATTATATTATAAAATACAGTAAATGATAATAAATAAAATTATGGAATCATAAGTACGTCCCAAAGTCCATGTAAGAAAATGTTGCCTAAATAAGCATGTAATGTATATCGGCGCAGTGCATAATAGCGAGACTTAGCAGTGATTATTATTGGTTGTATTTATTATTTACCTACATACTCGTATATGACGCATAAGAAAAATGCACGACTTACATGCAGCATAGAACTAACTCCTGCACAATAGATAATTTATATGTTTTAAGTAAAAATTCCACAGAGTCCATCAATTAAAGGGATAGGATGACGTCATCTTTTAGTCCATTAAAAATCTCACATTGGTAATTCCCCAAGGTAAAATTTCTTCTACGTGATAAGATCATTTAGATAAAAATAAAATGGTTGTCTTTTCAAATTTCTTTAATCAAATACATTTGTTTATTTTTATGAAATATTTGGAAGTTATAATTGAATATGATAGAATAACCCCTTTGATAATTTGCCAATGTCACATATCGGACAATTCAACCCGTATTGAACACGCCGCCCGTATGACCAGATTTGCCCACTTTACCCCATTATAAACATATCAATAACGAGATGATCGCCCCAAACTTATATTGCTCAATAGACGGCTTTTAATTGAATATTTGTATAGAAATATTTCTGCCAAAACTTAAATTAAGTGGCACCCCTCTAATTGAGATACTATTATTATGGGGTTCGTGGGATTTAGCAATTTTCCGTGTAAATTGGCAGGTTGTCAAATCTTTTTATTTTATATAAAGTTTATTACAAATATAAGAATTGCATTATCAATATGATAACTATAGAAATTATCTGAAAAATATCTAATAATTTTGACAGTTTTGTTTTTTAATTTCTTTATTATTTTAAACACTTAGATATTTAAAAAAAATACTAGGTACATGTTTTTTTTTTCTATTGCCGAAATAAACTACTTAAAATCAGCAGACGTGACGCTTACATGTTATAATAAAAAAAAACCAAATACTCAGAATAACCTTGCATATTGTATCCACACAATTGCTATTTATAATTACAATTTAAAAAGTCAAAAATACATCGTACAAACGTCTTATCTCCTTACAAATTTTTAATAAAAAATATACTTTAAAATACAGTAATAAAGTTCAAAATTGTACAACCATAGCATAGATTTAAGATATCTTAGCAGGTAATAATTTAAATTTCGAACGATCTCGTCTGGCGACAACCCCTGCGCCGATAGGGTGGAGCGGGGCCGGCTAGCGCATGGTGCCGTCTCGCTCGCACTCGCGCGGTGCACTATCGCCATCTCGCCTATTATTGTCATATCAAGATTCGAGCATTGTATTTTGTTTTCAATTTTCAATTTAGTTTATATCGGATGTTGGCACGGGCAGCACGTCTGGCGGGTCGCCATCGGTCTTTACCCACGTGCTAGTTACGTATTAAATTCGCGATTTTTTTTTATTTAATCGGATATACCGGTGAAGTGTTTATTACGACAAGTAAACATTAGATGGAATTAATGGATTTCTTCAATAGTATTATGGGGGAGCAGCTGTCAAACTCCATGCATAGCGAACCTCCGAAGATGCCTAACTTTTTCGAAGTCGATAAAAAGAAGGTAGGATTTAATTTGATTTTTGTCATTAACAACTTAATTAATTAAGATTTTCAATTTAATTATTTTTTAGTTTTTTTTTGGTTTTTCGTTTTCAAAATCTATAGTAGGTACGTACCTATTTACATGTAACTACTTAGGAATGTTCGTATAATAACTTACAAATGTTTAATAGTTAATTAAGATGATATTATTATTTGTTTATTTTATTGATAATCAAGATCTAATGATCATTTAATTAATCATTAAATTAATTATTTATTATGCATAATATTTGTTTACTTAACTTTGATTACTCATTAGGAATTTCTTGCTTTTATGTTAATATTTCTATAATTTTATTTCAATTAACCTATAAAGTTACTTTATGGCTTAAATAAATTGAAATTTCTAGCAATAAGATACTTCATTCATATCCACTCGATATCTTTTATTTGCACTTTCGTTTTCTATCTGTAACTTACATACTATGACAGTACCACACCTTTATTTGTTTTATTTATAAAGTAAATAATTTTAATTTCTGTATTAATTAACTGTAATTTAATTTATATAAATGACAGTATTTATTTGGGAATATTATTTAATTAATTTAATTATAGGTGAAGGCAGTATATTAGCTGGAT
>FASU01017670.1:390-18020 GCA_001486225.1 Heliconius pardalinus sergestus | reverse complement strand
ATTCATTAGAGTCAATAGTACTAGCTTCGAGCCTTCGATAGCTAATTGCGAATAGTTTATTAAATTGCTTCATCAACAACGAAGATTTATGTTTGTAAAAAATATAGACAACTGTTAACACATCGTTGTTTATGTGGTTGTCTAAATAAGTATAAGCTTTGTTTATGATATAAAAAAATCAATTATAATATTGATGTGATTTAAATTATAAGAATAATAAATCAAATAACTTCTGAGTTAGTATTTATAATATTAAAAACATGGAAAACTAAAACACTAGAGGCAACAAATCATCAGGGTATAAAGTTAAAATTCTCCGTAGATCCGAGAGTTCTTGTACTATGTTAGAAGTTTTTGCTGAATAATGGAGTACTTTAATTCCTTTAAATATCCTTACCGGCAGCTTTGAGGACCAGGTACTAGGTGGTACTCTGTGTTTTTGTGCTTAATAATATACTTTTTTTTACGGTTCATGCTTTATCCTGTACTTAGCAGGGTAGGCAGAGATAACCTGAGAACCTA
This sequence comes from Heliconius pardalinus sergestus, assembly GCA_001486225.1. Lineage (NCBI taxonomy): Eukaryota > Metazoa > Arthropoda > Insecta > Lepidoptera > Nymphalidae > Heliconius > Heliconius pardalinus. Next base: position 17,498 of record FASU01017670.1, on the reverse strand, counting down.
GACAGGTTAAGACACTCCGTTCCTATTAAGACTAGGTTAAGACACTCCGTTCCTATTAAGACACTTTCGTTTTCCTCCAAATTCTGGAAGCATTGCGTATTGAGTGACGGAACTCAACGTCGTTCTTTTATTTTGTTTCCAGAGCAAGGAAATGAATCGAACCCCTGACCTGTCTTGTTCATAGGCACATGCTTGAGCCACTGCGCCATAACTGGCATCTAATTCACATATGAGTACATATTAGTCACCAGCACGAGTCTATAATTAAGAAATGCTTATCCCTACATCTAACCATTGAATTCAAAGTAATAATTAAATGTCATTGTTTTACATTCTTCATTAGAAAGCTGTATATAAATATATTTCTTTCTTCACAATGAGTGCATTGACTTCTCAACAATTTACAATCTATTCTATATAAATACTTATATAATTAAAGTCAGGTTTTGTACCTACCTACGTATATATCGTTAATGACGATAAATTACTTTTTAATTTGTTTTGTAATTTGTACGATGGAATGAGATAACTGTTTCGTAATTTAGGTTCCATTTAAATAAACTGATAAATATATTTAACTTAAATAAAAATAAATAATTTTTCGTTACTTTTTGTTTTTATTATACAATCCAAGTAGACATTTTTCAGATATTATAGGTTTTATCACCTAGGCTTTGAAACACTTTGGAATTTTAAAACACCCTACATGCAGTATTTCTAAATATGAAGATATGAGAGTAATGTTTTTATTTTTATTTTTATAGCTTCAAGCTGTATACCATATGTTGCAGAATAGGCAAAAGGGCAAATTTGTGTGCTCTTCCTTTTCATTTTCTACCGACTTCTGTAAGCATTGTATGTTAAAGAGCAGAATTCAACGCCACCAAACCTCGACACCAAAACCATGAAATGGAAATATATTTCATCGAATGGGGAATTGGGGATCGAACCCATAACCAGTCGTGTTTAGTTACACTTTGAGCCCCCGCGCTGCTTAAAAAATGGTTTATATAGATATAAAACTCAAGGATAACCAACTGGTTTAACAAGCAGCCAGCGAAAGCGACTTTCACCCAGCCTTGGATTACCAGCGACACGTAACGCTATCATTTGCGTGTGCCGAACGTGCTGTAACTAATTTTGACGCTGATATGAAAGTTAAAAAGATATTACGTATCTTTTTTATATGCTATTGTGCCTTATGTGTTATATAAAAAGTTTTAAAATCGATGTGTTTTTATATGTTTAGCTATTATTAACTTTACGCTTATAATCTATGTGGATTGGACTTTTTGCTTGGTTACGCTGTTGGTATTGAAGGAAATAAACTAAAAAAATAGGTCAGCTTTACCCTGTACACCGGACACAGTAGGGTAGTCAGAGAGAAAATAGTGTTAAGACACTCTGTTCCTCACTGCCCACCGAATTCCGGAAGCATTGCGTGTTAAGTGACGGAACTCAACGACGTGCTTTGCCTGGTCACTAGAGCAAAGAAATGAAAATTTAAATTTAAATAAATAAGAAATTAAGTACGATTTAATAAAAAGAACTTACTCATAAGTCGTATTAATTTTCCTTTTTGAATTCAAAGAGATACATTAAAAGGAGGATCCCGACGTAATTAATATATGATTTGTATTAAGTATATTATATTTAGATGAGATTTAAAGCGATAGCAGACCTTCATAACAATTAACGGTAGCGGTAACATTTCAGAGATTTAATTAACAATTAATAAAATACTAAAAAAAATACAATCATTGAAAATTAAAAGCAATTTTAATAGTTACTTACTAAACTAGGCCATTTTTAATTATTTGAATTAAACAATTAAGTCTGAATTGCCTTAGATATTTCATAACGACGATTTTACGAGATAATGTAATAATAATTTTATGGTGATCGTTACATTTAACGTTTCGTGAAGGCGTCTTATTTAATACAGATTTGGTATTGTCTATTTCAGCTTTTGATGAACACTGTAAAATATTTTATATATGGAGAAAGTTGCGAATTTGGTGAGCATGGCGCACTTTTACCGTTGCGAGAACTATTAAACCTCGGCCATTTTATTTTGTTAGCATAGATTTCTTTTTTGTTATAAATTTTATTAAATATTTCGTCAAAAGGTATTTAATACAATTTAGAATAAAAGTTAAATAATTTATGCTAAAACTATTAAGTTGTAAGCAAACTTTGTTTGGTCGGGCAAGCTAATCTCAATCAAATCGAGTCAGGAACAACTAATTTCAATTAAATAATCCTTTTTGTATTGGATATTCCAACTATCGAGAAAGGCTACAGGCTATATTAGATTTCGAAAGTTCATTTAGATCACTGTAACTACGATCAGAGTTACCTACAATGTCATACCTATACAACTCTTAGTTATTTTCATTTGACCACACGGGCAAAGCCGCATGTAAAATCTTAGTCTCGTATATAAATAAAGATTATTTATAATTGTGAAGTAAAATATTTTCTTATTATATATTTAGTTGAAAAAGATAGAAAAGCTATATTTTGTTAATAGCTTTTGTTTCAGTACTTCTAGCACTAAATTAGGTGAAATGAAATGTTTATTACTTTTTAACAATTTTCAAGTAATAGTTCTGAATTGCTTACTTTACCTTTATTGCTTACTTTTAGAGTAATTTGATTATAGCTTTAGATTAAATAATGGTTACTTTATTACATTAATAATAAAGTTTTAAGGTAATTAATAATTAATAATAATTATTTAAATAAAACATATTAAAAATTAAAAAAATATTAAGGTACAGACACCACAGATAAATAAATTATAGTACTTTAAGTATTATCAATGTTAATAATATACACTTAATGACAAAACTTACAATTGTACTATTTACTAATAAACTTTAATTTTTAAAAGTTATTTTTTGGCTCTACTTTTAAAGCTCAGTTTATGCCTCACGAACTGCACCTTTAGGTATTCTAAAAAAAATAACGAACTAAGTTACAGAAAATCATGTTGAAAGTTTAAAAAAATATTTTTGCACATATATTTTTTAAAAGTACCAACCAAAATTTCGCCAAATTTCTTAAAAGTATAAAAAAATTGAACTGGCAATATAGCGTCGTAAAAGAGTAATAAATAAACAAGCTTCAATAGATCGTAGACACCATTCATATGAATGAAGTACACCTACAGGCGTATAGAGACGCAAAAGCTGCAACACACACAAATATATACACATACACACACGCACACACATTATATATACACATATATATTTCTATACACATACATAAAATATACACAACATACAAAATGTATGTGTGGATATACACAACCTCGTCTACCCTATAATTTGATGAGACGTGCGAAAGAGATAACTTGACCTTGATATATGGAACCGTGCCACCGCGATATGTGTGCGTTGAATTGTACTAGGACTGCAGAAGTGCATAGAGGAATACTAAATTACGCTGCTTTTATAAAATATACCATATTACATATATAATAGGGTGATATTTTAATTAAAGCTTCAAGAGCTGAGCAAGAAGTAGTCCAAAACGTTAGAACAATTAATTTTAAACTCTATTTTAAACTAATTAAAGTCATTTTCACATTCTTCATTTTCGCTATGAATGTGGAATCAATTTTCACCTGTGGCTGTATGACATACAAGAATATTTTCCCACTTTCCTCGTAAGTCATAAAAATGGTAGGATCGTGGCCCGGTCTTGAGATTCCTTAACATTTTATCTCTTGTCAAGTATTTACTGTTTCGCAGTATTAAACGTTATTGATGGCCTATCAAGATTTGATTTAAACGCATAGAAATATTTTATGTGGTATTTTTTTTTCATAATAGTTATTACAAATCTTACTGGATGCGAGTCGCTTTTTATAATTATACTTATACATTAGGGAAATATAATCAGTATTAGTAGTAAATATTATGAAAAAAAATATTTTTGCACTGTTAACCTAAATAAAAAAACTGTGAATTAATAACAGAATAAAATCCTTTCAATAAAATAAGACAAACTTTTATCGATATTAGATGTTAAACTTTAAACCAGATATGGTCAAGATCTGATAAATTTATAATCTTCCCTAAATTAGAAACCAAAATCTATCATCAAAATGAAGGTAATTAGACTCACTTTTAACGTTTCTACGGTACACCGCCGACGGAAGTATGAAATAATTATATTACGATTTAATTTATCGAACGGATATCCGCCGATTACTTATAAATTGACTTTTTTCGATGCCTTCTAATGTATTGATTTAAAGGCAAATACTACAAAAAAATAGAATTAATATCTAGTCGATTTGGTTGTTATCAAAATGTATGTTGATTTACGTAAATGCTTCTATTTTTTTATATTTAAGAATATTTTTTAATCATATTTAGATTTCTTGTAATTAATTGAGTATAACAAGTTTTAATTAATATATACTAACGTTAATATAACATTTTAGAGACCATCGTAGCGCAGGGGCACTAGTGACTATAACGCGACCGTTGAGGGTTGAATTTCCACTTGCGGAATGAAATATTTAAAGTTTTAATTTCCTTCACGCAAAGCGCGGTGTTTAGTGCCGCCACTGGATAAGCAATATCTCAAAAAATTGGTGGAAAGGAAGTGTCTTAATGGGGAACAGAGTGACTTAACACTAGGTCTTTAGGTTCATTCTGCATACCCTGCTATATGTGGGATGTAGTGTGAACCTAAGAAAAATAATTAATTATGTAACTTTACTAAATGCGACTTTTTATAACGGTATACAGACATGAAGTTTTCCTATTACATTTCTTTAATATCGAATATTATCCTCATTTTTATCGTTTAACTTTACAAAAAGTTATCGTAAAGAAGCTATAAAATTTAGCGTTTTTTTTTTGTTTAATTTGGTTAAATTTTAATACTTTATATGGCGATGTAATGAATATGAATTTAGCCTCTTGATTTGTGATCTATTCGACTAAATTTCCGGCATATCGCAGGGTAAGCAGAGAGAACTTAGTCTTTCCACCGGTTTTTTTGAGGCATTATAAGTTGAGTGGCAGAACTCAACGTCGGCCATATTGCCTTGGTGTCAGAGCGGAGAAATAAAAATATTTAAAAATAATAATTCATTCCCTTGAGTGGGGATCGAACACAGATTCGTCGCGTTGCAGTCACACCTTTGTGCCTCCCCGCCAGGACGGGCTCAAATAAATAATTAATAATTTAATATTAATACGATATACCAATATAAAAACATTTTAAAATGTTGTTTTTTATACTACAGACAGGCTCTGATAAGTAATATAACGTAAACGTAACAAGCAAAAAAAGGGTTTAAATTATATTTTTATGATAATAAGGTACTTTAACATTATAATAATATATGTTAGAGTGTTATTGTCGATATACGAGTATCTATGTGTAATCTGGCTTAGCTTTGAAACAACCGCCATTATTACTATTATGTTATCGATTTAACATAAAAATTTTAACACAGGCCTTTTGGTTTCCAAGAGGCGCAGGTTCAAATCCATTTACGTTTAATTTTGTATACGTTTGCTAAAAAAAAGGAATATATTATTGTTTATTAGCATATGCATGGTAATTTCTCTACTTTTAATTCATAACTATTTCTAAAGAGAAAAGAAAAATTCAAATACTTTATTTTAATTATACCGGTGAAAACCATGACCCGGTTTTCACATTTCGTATGTATTATATTATACTTTTATATTAAGTATTAATATAATAAAGCTGAATTGTTTTTTTGTTGATAGCACTGATATTGCTAAGTACCGGTTTGTATTGAAACAATATTTTTGTTTTGGATATTCCATTTATATAATCCACTCTCAAAGTTACCTTTGGCAATTCGAATGTGTCATATGTAATACATATGTCATAGCTTTTATTTATTTTCATTTCATTACGCAGACGACAGATAAAAGCTGCTTTATTATAAAATCATCAAACAAACTGGGTTGAAGCCAGTCGTGGCGCAGAGGAAAAGCGTGAGACTCTAAGCGTATTAGTTTGTAAATTCCCAATTGAGAAAATGAAATTATTTAACACGCAATGCCATCAGAATTCCTAGGTTCTAACCCATCCTAATAGATGCGGGATATAGCGTGAAACTTAAAAAACCGTCTACTCTCTATCTGAATCACGATTCAACGTCTTTCATGAATGTGTATTAAAAATACACTACTAAGGGATTCCTTTAACCGAAAAGGCGTAATGAATCCATCCATAGAACAGGGAAAATTCAATTCTGGAATGCGGAAATCATTTTCTTAATCTGAATCAATAAAACAGAACGAAGTAATACAAAGAAATCTAAGTAATGCGATAAACGCTTTTTGTATTATTTTATTAGTAAGTGACTGTCGAATAAAAAGAAAAGAAATAATATAAAAATAATGTTAGTATTACACATTCTTAATGCTGAAATATATAAAGAATGTTGGAAGCAACATAAATTGGAAATATCTATATTCCGTTCCTGTTTTTTGTGCAAATATCTAAACGTTTCAAATCAATTTTGTCAAACCTCCTCTACAGATATGCTGTCTTGGTAACATGCTGAACTAATATTGTACCACAGAGCCTACTTGTATCCCGTTTTCACATACGAATGTAGAGTTCACTGAAGAGAGACATACGGGACTTGTGTGTCAGTGACTTAGATCTTCCATCTCTTTCTTGCGTATCTATTTGCACCTAGGCTTGAGTGAAACGGAATAGTCATAGAAAAACTCTATGTGTACGTGAGGGCTGGACGTGGATGTGTACGAATACATACGGTTCGCTAAAATAGACCTGCTGCTGACTTCTTATATCCTAGTACTTTCTAAGAACATCTAATGCTTGGTGGAATTCTAATACTCGGGTGGTTAGAACTGGCTCGTGTGTTTTGTATCGATTGATACAGATAAAAAATGACATTTTGAGTTAAAGTCAAAGTCCCACACAGCCTATAAATAATTTTGCTATTAGAAATATTATATTGATAAAAGTTAGACATTATACAAATTAGACATTTATGTTTTTATACAATATTTTCAAAGAAATAACAAGCGATATAGTTCTATATTTGCCGGCATTGATAATAGTTATCAATGACAAACAGCAAGTGAAGAATATCGACAGAATCATTTACTTCTAAATTATATTCCTATATTATATTAAAATAAACATATTTTATAATAACACATAATTATGATATGCCCAGTAATATTAATAAATAGTTACTACTATATATTGTAGACATATTAATTAATTAATATGTATCTGATATTCGGTACTAAATCGCCATTGTCTAATTTATATAACTTGATTACCAGTCTAAGATGTAATATATGGCTATTAGAACAATATTCGCCTAGTAGCACTGCGTTCTAGTAACTTTTATATTAAAAATATTATATGTACTGTAATATATTAGCGACGCATAAGTCTTTATTATGTATATTTTTTATTAATAATATGTTTAAACTCACAGGTTCAAATCCATTAACAAGATAATTGTTTGATAAAATAAAACACAACTTCGGATGCTGGCGATAGAGCGTAGTTTACAAAAAGAAGAATAAGCTTCGTTAAACTTTTTTCAATCATTCTTTTCCGGATAGAGGCATTTTATTTCCAAGCTGCCAAAAAGTTTTAACTCTTATTTTGAGTAATTCGTTTTTATTTTTTTTTAAAAGAACAATTTGTTTACAAAGTATCGAAGCCATTTATCAAGTACATTGTGGCGTAGAGGCACAAGTGTGCGACTGTAAACTTGACCAATTTTTTTTTTTTTTGGTAAAGGGACAAGGCAAACGAGCGTTAGGGTCACCTGATGGTGATCACCGCCGCCCACTACCCCGTGCAACACCGAGGAGTTACAGTTGCGTTGCTGATGCTTGAGGAGATAGACGCGCTTTTTGAAGGTAGCCTAAGTTCGATACAACCTGGAAACATTGCCGCAGGAAGGCCATACCACAGCTGCATGGCACGTGGAAGGAATTTTTTACGATGATTGTTTTAAACTATGGATTTAGTTACGCCGTTTTTGTCTCCATTTGATTTTTTTTTATTTATTTTCTTGCAATTTAAGAAAATTAAGAAAAGTATGTTGTCATTACAAACGTTTCTCACGAGTTTGAGAATATTTTATAAATATTATTTTTTTAATATTTTATTAAAATTTCAAACCAACCAACACAATTCCTTGTTGCTTAGCGACGTTTGTAATTAACATGGCAGAATAAGTTTCATGTCAAATTGAAAAGTATTTTAATATATTACTATATATCTATAATATTACAAATATGAGAAAAAAATACCTATAACCATCCCAAAACCCTCCATTATCTCTATATGAAATTTTATCACAATCGGACTAGTGGTTTGGCTCTGATTGCGTCACAGATAGACAGACAGATTTACTTTCAAATTTATAATATACATATGGATGTTATAACAATCAGGTGGTCGTTCATATCGGGGTGCGCGGCGGGCTCGTCTGCCGCCCTCGTGGTCAACCCCCTCGACGTGGTCAAGACTCGCATGCAGACCATCACCAAGGGCAGCTCGGAGAGACAGTACTCCTCAATATTTGATTGTGTCACGTGAGTATTACAGTGCGGTTGCTGTTGACAGCAGGGGCACAAGAGTGTGACTCTAAAGGCGATTGGTTGTGGGTTCGATCACCACTAGAGAAAAATGAATATTTATTTAAATGTATATTTTCATTTCTTTGTTCTGGTGTCGAGGCAAAGCGCGGTGTTGAGTTAAAATGGAGAACAGTGTGTTAACACTAGGATCCCTCTGCCTACTCTGCTGTGTGTGGGATACAATATGAAGCTGATTTTTTTTTCAATTACCTCGAGTGGCAATCGAACCCTACTTGTCGCGCTTACTCGCACGCTTGTGAGACTAGCTTTAAAAATAAGTTATATTACATTATGTTTGGTAATAGAAAGATATATTAGAAAACTTATAAATGTTTGAACTTAGCGACACTCGAATCCGTACGAAAAAACAGAGGAGGGGTCCAAAATCGTGAAATTCATGTGACTTAATTTATGGACGGGTCCTAAACTGCTTTTAATCTATTTTCAGGAAAACGTTGAGTAAAGAAGGCATAACAGCATTCTTCAAAGGAGGTGCTTGCCGTATGATGGTTATCGCGCCGCTTTTCGGCATTGCTCAAAGTATTTACTATATAGGTCTCGCTGAAAACTATCTAGGAATTAAATAAATATACCAAATGATAAAATCATACGCCGTCAAGAAATAGTAAAATTTAAATATAATTTTATTTATTTACTTATTTATTATTTATATATGTAAAACAATAAAAGACGCACATACCTCATAATGACATTAAGCTCAGTAGTAAAAGACAAAATAAATTGTGGTCAATACTTTTTTTTAGTTTATAAAACAACTTCTCAAAAATCAATAAATTTATGATATACATCAATTGTTATTATAAAATATTGGTTTCTGTGTTTCGCCCTCATTATTACCGAATATATCAATATGGAGTTCAAACTGTATAATAAAACGACACTAAATTACGCCATTATATGCCGTTATAGATATTTGTCGTTAATGAGACAGTACATTTATAAATGAGGCAATATGTCAACAATGTCAATTCGTATTTCCTATAGCCAGAAAATATTGATAGTATATTGCCAATAATTCAGTTAATTGAATAAATGTTTATTAAAATTAAAAATAGTAAAGTTCATTAACATTTCATGTTAGTTGAGAACTCAGCTTCTTAAAAATTATTTACTTTATGACATATCAATTTGTTGTTGTTTGTCTTCTTTTTTATATTATTATTAAGTAAGATATTATAGGATTGTTTTATTAAAAAAAACATGAATAAAGCTATATATTCATTTATTTTTAATATTTTCATTATTTATTTTTATCAAATTATAATATTTTTGTTTGTACCAAATATTTATTTAATATTATATGTATTATTTAATAGTAACAAGATATTTGTCGTAACTAAATTATTGCAATGGTATAAAATACTGTTTGTGTCCATCAATAGATAAAATTTTGTATAGGCTTGTTATATTTGTAGCTTTATTTATTTTTATACGCTATAAGAATATATTAGAAAGGTTTCGAAGTGATATTATATTTTATTTAAATTGAGATTACGTTAATGTATCACTATTGGGTTTATATAAATAGTTTTGATACAAAATTTAATATTTATTATTACTTTTCGCTTCCTTTACTAATCTACAAAAATGACAATATAATATGTATTTATATAAAAATAATGTAATATGATACATTCTAGTAATTTCGTGTAATATTTGTTACCGCTTTGTAGCTGTAATATTGATATTGTTGAGTTATACTCAACTCTACTGTTACACAAATATTTCGTTTCCAGCTAGATTTTCATATTTGCATTTATTTTTTTTTACTATGCTAGCTAAAAGTCTTGCAATGTAATCAAATTATACTGCCATGACCAAATTATAATTTGCATATTTTTAATGAACGTTTGGCAATTTTGGTACTTTGAAAGTGTTTCATACTTCTTACAATTTTGAGCTGTTTTTATTTCAATGAATCATTGTTAATAAATTGTGGAAAAGTAGTTTATTAATAATATAATGGTTTGCGATTGAAATCTATGCTATTATAATCTGTCTCCACTTCTATATAACGTTTTGTGAAATCTATGTTTAGTGACGGTCTTTTTATATTATAAGATAATTTGAAAATTCAATATAATTTGGCTTTTAATAAGAATAACAGGCAAATAAAATATTTGTGAATGTCTAAAAATATATCCATTTCATATGTGTTTTTTGTGTCACTATATGTTTTTTGATAATTATCTGTGTGTTAAAATTCGGATTAAGTGTTCAATTACCGATTTGACAATAATAAATAATATTGAGTGTAATTGTTGTAAGTATTATAAGTGTTGTGTATGCCTATTCTAGCTCTCACTAGAATAATTGGTGTCAATTGAAGTTAAAGTCGATTAGAGCTATATCCTTCCAAAGTCGTCAATAAATGTACGATGTAAACAATGACATACTTAAATTTTCGAAAGAGCTGATATTATAATTTTATGAAACAAAAAGGAAATGCATGATTTCAGTATATTATACATTCTTTAACTTGCAAATTTTGTATATCAAAGAATTTTATGACGTTAAAACTGGTTACCTTATATATATAATCTGTGTGTATGTTTTTGCCAATAATTGTGCTTAGCTTCTAAAATCTAATTTCGGAGTGTTTATTTTATTATTACACAAACTTTTTTTACAGTATTTTAACAGTATCGACTTTTGCTTTATTTGTTCATGATTTGTTCTAAATCTTAATACTCAAAGTTTTAGTATTCATTCTATATATTTTTTAATTATAAAATTATGTGTATATTTATTGCTGATGACTATGAAATTTAATCATGATAATATTACAATGTCAATGAAGCTTTTAACCATTAAACTAAATTACAAATGTTATAGATATGTAGTTGTTCAGTAAATTATTACAAAGTTTTCATTCTTTTATTACACTCCTACCAAAATACTCATAATTTCATAATAAATTAAATTTCATGGGTACTTTTGACCGTTGCGCTGTGGAACAGTGTGACTACATCTGATTGTTAACAAAATGATGGTCAATCTCCTTTCGAAGGAATTATGCACTGGTGGACAAACAAACCACCTCAAGAGCCGGCAACGCACCTGTAGCTCCTCTGGTGTTCCGCGGGGTCGTTGGCGGCGGTGATCATCATCAGGTGACCCAAGCGCTCGTTTGCCTTTTCCTTTTTCCATAAAAAAAACCAGCAAACTCGCATGTCTCTAAAATTGGGTGGAAAGAAGAACGGAGTGTCATAATAGATTGGGTCCCTCTGCTTACTCTACACTACTATAAGTAGTAGGTAGGTAGGTACATATTTGCTTAATTGTATAAATAAAAAAGCAAATACATTAATAACTATTGTTATTTTAATTATTTATACATTACCTTTTACTCACACATTTGTTTGCGTAATTGTAAGTAAATGACGGTCGATGATCATTGAAAAATAAATTAAATTTAAAATAATTGAGGCTGTCGTGGTGCAGGGTTTTTTATTAGGAAAAACAACATCCACAGGTAAACGTGCCGCTCCCTTGAGTCGTATCCTTGGTCATTTGTTGGCTTGGTAAAAAAAAAAAAATCTGTGACTTCATAAATTTTTATATTTTAAACTTATATTTGTTAAAATGCTAAAGACTTAAAAATATTAAATAATAGTGTTAACTTTTATTTTGATAGCTTTTTTATTTTGATAGCTGGCTACATTGATTAATGTCAAACAAAGTCGATGTGTTGAAGCGTCGCTTTGTATTTCGTGGGTTACTTAAAATTATTTGAGTTAGAATTTACTTTTAAGTGATAAGTATACTTGGATATTTATAGATTAGTTCTTGTGAAAAAAATATAAACTGTTCATAATGACTTCTCTGAGTCCCAAGAAGGACGGAGGTCCAAATGTCGAGTTCTTCCAATCACCGGAATGTTTGGCACAATTTGATCAAATCCGTGTTTGGTTACAGAAAAACTGTAAAAAGGTATAAATACAGTAAAAATACTTAATAAGAATACGAAATTGTTATATATTTTACCATAAATTTATACAATGAATGAGATATTTTTTATAAAGATTGCTAGATTAGTCATAAAATAAGCTCTATTGTAAATAATATATAGATATAAGAAAATGTTTGCATTTATTATTTCAGCATGTTCAAACGGATCCTCCAACCAAAGAAGGTTTGGCTCAACTTGTCATCCAGCTTATACAATATCAAGAAAACAAATTAGGAAAAAATGCTACAGACCCACCATTTATGAGGCTTCCAGTAAGTACAAAATAGAAAAAAATACCATTATATTTTTGCATAACATGCACTGAGTAAACTAATGAAAAATAAACAATAATATAGTTAGTATAATTGTAACTTTGAAGTTAACTATGGTTATAATTTTCCAATATTTTGTTCATTTTTATACTTTTTTAAAATGTTTTCAAAAATTTGTTTCTTGAGATAGTGTTTTTTCGGTCAAAAATACGCAGAAACATACAAACAAACTTGTGAAAATAATCTTGTATAAATTTGTTTCTTGAGATAGTGGTTTTTCGGTCAAAAATACGCAGAAACATACAAACAAACTTGTGAAAATAATCTTGTATAAAAAATTCACACAGTAGCTATACTTAGATTTAGAAACAACAGAAGAAATAAGCCAAGCAGTATAAAATCCCTGAGAATATAGGATTTTTTTTTATTTATCTTGTAATTATTGTGATAAAGGGTTTCCTAATTTAAAGTTCATACTAAATAAATATATCATTTATATATTTACACTTATATTTATTAATCAACAATTAACATAAATACAATTTTATTATTTCTAAACCATTTTTCCATTAAAAAAAAAATAGCCTCATCTGAACAAAATATTATGTCTTTATTAAAGTAAGCAGATTGCTTTAGGGTGTAATGCTCCTTTGCTTTTATGATTTTACAACAAAATTTGAATTATGCCTACACAATTAGGCACTAGGAAAGTTTGTAGGAACATTATAGTAATATAAACATTCTTAACAAATTTATAATTCAAAACAAATAATAATTCCATTGTCCCATTTGCTACAGCATTAAAACAAGTATTTTATTTAAGCTTATATTTTAGTTTAAACTATTTAAATGAATACAAATCTTGTCTCTGTCTCAATCTGTTCTCGACTTCTATTAATTTGGCCTATTCCATTGCATTAAATCAATTTTTTCAAAGCATGAAATAACTTTTTTCTTAGAATATTGTCATTATTCCATGTCTTTTATTTAAAGTTTTTGTTTAGGCTCATTTGTTGACATTTGAAATATAGATCTACTAATGGTAATAATAATGATTAATCTTTCAAATTAACTATAATTTGCATTACTTTATTTTATTAAAACACTGTGACAACATAAGTCCATGTTATAAATAGTATTTAAAAGCGGTAGTCATCTCAATAAATTCTTCTTTCTTAAACAGTACAGTTATTTTAAAGTATGAACTTGTCAGCGTTGGCAAATAAAAATTGATTTTCAGGGTATCCTGAAGACCCTGTGTAGTCAATTGCAAATAATGATCCAGCCTCTGGTTCTTTGCTCTTTTGTACTTGGTTGAGTCCTCTACTACTTGTTGTAACGTAAAGTGTGGCATACTCATATCCTCCCCACATTACTGAAGTAACTTGGCTAGCTGGTATTTTATGTTGTTCCATCAGTTTTCCAGCTCGTGAATCAATTTTAATCACCTAAAATTTTTAAATTTAGTTTATCTTTGTGTAAAATAAAGTTTAAAAATAACCATTAAAACAGGCAAAAAAATATTATTCTATTTTATTTTTATTTATATGTTTTAAAATTGTTAAAAGTATATTTTTTTTTATTTTTACCTTACCACCTCCAAAGCAAGCAACCCATAGATTACCATCCCTGTCTATCGTCATACCATCAGGATAACCAGTAACATTGTTGGATTGAAAGCTAAATAATGTTCTTCGGTTTTCTGAAATAATATAATATTTTTAGGTAAGTATGTAGAATACTCAGGCTGTAGTACCCTTATAACGACAAAAATGCTTACAAAAGTCTATTTATATAAGGAATATAAATTGAATTTTAATATAATATGTATAAACAATTGATATATGTGGGGACCAGAACAATTTATATAATGCCTATTCCTAGAAGGAATTTTTCCACATTTTAAATTGAAACATTAAACTTACTGATACAGCCACAGTCTAAATCAAAATCGAATACATCTATATTTCTTGTTGAAGTGTCGATATAGAACATGAATTTGTTGTCGGATGTCCAGGCGATGCCGTTAGATATAGAAACGGGACGCACTTTGATCTCAGGATTCTTATAGTTATTTTCATTAACCATATAAAGAGTTCCTTGATCCTTATCAATAACGTCGCCGACCTCTTTTCCCATTGTTCCTGTAATTTGTTTTAATATAACATTGTTTTTTATAGTGCCTAAATTCTACGTTTTATTAGTTTTTACTATATAAAGTACTAACCGAACCAAAGCCGCCCTTTAGCATCCACTTTGCCATCGTTACACCTGTTGTCAGGTAAACCCATGTCTACCGAGCTCAATAATTTTAAGGCGCTCTCATCTTCAGGTGCATCCCACGACAATAAATATAATTCCGACCTTACAGTCACTAATATTAACTTCGGATAATCTTTTACCCTTACCACCAAACTGACTGGACCATATCCTGTAATAATATTATATTATATATGTTATTCATACAATTTACTTTTTAAGACCAGTCGTGCACCAGGGGTACAAGCGTGTGACTATAAACGTGACAGGTTGTGGGTTCGAGTTCCACTCGATGAAATGAAATACGAAATATTCTCATTTTCTTCGCTCTGCGTCGAAGCAATGCGCAGTGTTGAGTCACTCTAGAGGACACTCAACACACACAATGTATCTAGAATTCGGCGGAAAGTAGAGAGCGAAGTGTCTTAGGACTAGCCTTCCTTTGCCCTGCCTGCTATACGAGGGATACAGCGTGAAGCTGAAAAAATTTTTTTTCATGTAAATATTATACCTAAAAATCTTTTATAGTTTTTTATACTTAGGTTTGTTTATACCTATGTGCCTACTGGTGACATTGCCCGTGTCAATATCGAGCCTTAAAACATTCTGCTGTGTAATGTCCACCCAATACAATGCACTCTCGTCTTTTGCAAAATGCGGTCCTTCGAAATGCTCTCCGCCACGATATACCTGTGGAATTGGATGAACTGGTTATAAAAGAAGAATTGATTATAAAAGACGTTTAATTTGTTTTTAATAATTATGCATTAATTTGACATTAGGTACTATTGTAATATTTATCTCAAAAAAAAATATTTCAATTATTTTTTGAAGAGACAATGTGTAAACGCTTAAATATGTTAGTTTTCTCAGCCTTCGCACAATTAAAAATACATGTAAATGTAATAAATTAAAAAAATATGTCAAGGGGCCCATGAACCTATGATCTATGGGCTATTCTTATTTTGAATCATTATGATTAAATTTAGCCGAATTTATCAAAATACATATTTCTAAGAACGATTTAAAAAAAAGAAAGTAAATATTATAAATGCTTAAAATGTATTAATAAATAATATAGAGTTAATAAAAGTAAAGATTTTACAATTCACGTGTAAATGGCGACAAATTCTATGGTCCAGTTCAGATAGCCTTAACATAGATTTATAAACAACTAACAACGAACGCCTAATTTTATTTGTAATGATTAAAAAAAAGTTACTTACATTTTTTATTAATGGTGTTTGTGATCTGTTTGCATTTGTGCCAATAACTACTAATATTGTTAAGTATATAATATTTTTATGCATTTTATTTGAATCGTACAAATATGAACGTTATATTGTAAATAAACATACGACTAGGCCGTTTGGCTAGCGAATAAAGACTGTCGCATAAAGTTAGTCAAGTACGACGAGAAACAAGCGAGACCGACCTTTTAAGTATGGCATTGTGTGTAATAAATGGGAGCTTTCGTTTATCGTGTAAGGTGGTTTTCCTTACACTCATTCAGGGGTAAATACTATAAATAGGTCAATTAGGATTTTATAGAAAATCCCCGTGAAATATATGTTATTTGCTCATTAGAATATAGCTTCGTTTGTAAGTTCGTTGTCTTTATGGTAATTATTTAGAAATTTACATATCAGCACATTTCCTACTGCTGTTTGCTTTTATCGAATCATTATTACTTAATTTATTACTTAATAATTATTCAAAAGCCTCAAAACCTCCTATTTTGGTTTAAATGACTTCGTTTTAAGTTAAATTTTGTCAATTAACTTTTTTAGGTTAACTTTAGGTTACTTTTAGGTTTTTAAGTTAACTTTTTTTTGTAATTTGTAATATTTCAATTCAGTTAACTTGCTTGGTTTGGTTATGGCATTTCAAGCTTGCCACAAACTTGCACACGAAAATCTATGAATATTTTGTAGGTCCAATAACAGACATAATATT